>JAIPRM010000202.1:57504-71795 GCA_025469315.1 Stegophylla sp. TES_Ste_2020 | reverse complement strand
CGAAAAAGTCTAATACGTTTTGGACTCCGGTTTCATCATCTTCGTGAGTAACAAGTATCGGTAGCATACCAAATTGATTTTTTACATTAATTTTTGGTACTTGTTCCAAAGTTTCACCATCTGTTTTGGTTGTTATAACATTAGGAACTTCAAAACTTCTCTATTAAAACAAAGTAATAATAATATATAAATTATACACGAAATCATCAGTATACATTCTTTTGAAAATTGTGACAACATTTAATGCTCAAAATTAGTTAAAAATTCATTTAAACCCCGGTCAAATGGATTTTGTTCGAACTAATATCAAATACATATTAAATATAAACTTTTGAATATCAGTAGATTTTATCACATATTTATTCTAAATTGTATCAGAGGAACACTTATTTAACTAATATTGAAAAATATTCTATTTAAAACAACATAGCGCAACGAATTTATAAAATCAAAATTAAAAAATGCCTTTCATAGATAAACATATTATTTAATTTCAGTCTTCAGATTATCAAAAGTATTGAACATATAATTATATCTAGCCGTCAGTAATGACATAAAAGAAGAAGGGTCAACTCAACAGAAAAATAGGGCATAAAAACATAGTTTCGTCCTTCTCAGAATACGACTTACTGAATTCTCCCCTATAATTTTTTACACGAAGTATTTTTACTGTTAAACCCTTCAGTAACCCGTATTCCTGGAACTGTTTTATGGTAAAAAATAAATTTCTTTCAGCCCTTATTTTATATTCTCAACGAAATGATAAAAGCCGTCATTTTCAACACGCCCGTCATCTGACCCGAAAAGCGAAGAATAATAGAACGAAGAAAAAGAAAAAAGTAATTATTAAGAAAAACAATCGTTGGAAAAATGCCTAAATTTTTCTTTCATATTTTCAAAATATTGACAGTCGAAAAACAATTTAGAACCCTTGGACTTCCACGCCAAGAAGACTTGATGATCTTAAACAAAGTATAACGAGAAGAGGTGACACGAATCTCAAGGGAAATTCTGCGAACAGTCGTGACCAGTTTTCAAAGACACCTTGAAGAATGCTCGTTGTTCCGAAATGGACGCCATTGCTTGCTGCTGATATCATTTATAAAAATTAAATAACAAACTAAAAATTCTTTAATGCTATTTTATATTATACTTTCTGGTTATATAATTACATTTTTTTGTTAAAAACATACTTTTTATATTTATTTTAAAATCGCCCGATTCATTGCCCCCCCCCACCCTGTATTTTATTTAAACGTAATATTATATGTAATATATACTTACGTCGATGCGAACGGCAAAAAACATCGTTATCAATAAGGACTTGGGCAGCATATTGAAGACACTTGGCAATATTTACAGATTAATATTGAACTCAAGACCGTAGATTAATATGTAATGGTTTTACCTACGACGAAACATAGTTTTTTTGATGCTTTCGAGAATTCCGTGCAAAAAAAGGCTATTATAATATTGTATATAGACACACATGTCTGTTAAACCAAAAAGTACAGTATTTTCGAAAACAACTTCTGGTATTATATGCTGATAACAATAACCGTAGAATAGAAAAAACACACGTATATTCGTGTATATTATATTGTTTTTTTATTACTCATATTATAAGCAAAGTGAGGACCAATTCGAATGGCATAAAATGATCAGGACAATATACGTAAAGACAATTATTGTGTACCGTATAATTGTCAACCGTATGGTATCGATTGAATAGAAACCTATATTTTTGGATTCTGAACGAAGTGAAGAAGCTAGAGTTTTTAAAATGATGTTTTTTTTTTCTTTTTTTCTGTGTACAACTTTTCGTATGGAAATACTTGTTCAAAAGTTTCGATCAATAACTTTTTGAAACCGGATTTGCCTCTAGACTGTACTTTAGAGAGGTCTCATTTTTTGAATTTCTCAATTCTTCAATTTTTTTTTTTTTGGAAAAAACTACTTAAAATTTGACAAAAACAACTCGGAAACCATCATTTTTTGATCGGAATTTTATGAAAATTTAAACATAGATAGAAATTCATATAAGAAAGATTTTGGCGCTAGAAAATTTTGAAAATGTGACAAAAAAAGTTTTGGACATTTTTCTAACATTTTTTTTCTCATTTATTTTTTATAATATTATTAACTTCCCTCGTTCAGAATCGTTTTATTGAAGAAATGATTTATCGTTTCTTTAAAATTAAATACACACCCGTCAAGAGAATTCCACCCGTCGTGCGAAGTATGTCCGGCTTTTTTTTAATGACCCAGATACAGGTAAACTCACACACTAATATGTAGAAAATATCGATAATTTAAAATAATAAAACAAATAAGGGAGCTCGTTGAAAAAAAAATGAAAATGAAAATTCTGGACACCATTAAATGTATTTATCGTGATATTAAGTGGCGTCTTTCTGTCTGCCTGGACATTTTACAATTCAATTTTCAACTAGTTCCCGACGAGATGGATGTTTGATACTTAAAATATAGCTCAGAAGTAGATGACAATTGAATATTTGGGGGAGGGTGGGGCTAGTTGTAAGAAAATTTAAAAACAATAGGTAAATAAATCTTTTATTTTTTTAAAAGTGTGCTGTGTATCAAAAAAAAAAAAAAAGGTTGAGAACCACTGATCTAAGGGTTAGATATTATAGTTAGGGTGAGGTTCGTGGCCAAGAAGACCAGCAGCACCCAACTTGTGAGTGCTCAAGACTAAAACGGCCCTTTTCAGGGCTCATAATATCTCCTCCTCCCTATATTGTACGTACGACCGACCTTTGTAATTCCACGGCCTCGCTTTACTCAAGCCAGCTGCCGTCCGTGTGGTCACTTTGT
The DNA here is from genome assembly GCA_025469315.1 of Stegophylla sp. TES_Ste_2020. NCBI lineage: Eukaryota > Metazoa > Arthropoda > Insecta > Hemiptera > Aphididae > Stegophylla > Stegophylla sp. TES_Ste_2020. The sequence goes on along the minus strand of JAIPRM010000202.1, from coordinate 68,960 downwards.
TTAAGTCCCACCACACGGACCGGATTAACTTATCCCTAAATACTGTTAAATTGTTATGTACTGAATTCATTTCAAAATTAAATTAGATTCAAAAAATATTTTACTGTTTTTTTTTTGTATTGTTATTATTTTTAACTAACAAAAGTCTGTTAGATTTTTATTATGTTTTTATAAATCGTTAGATTTGTAAATATTTAAATAATTCAAAAATTAAATTACATACCTAATAATATCGTGCTTTGTTTTTATAAGTATAAACTAACGAAACACCGTAAGATTTGTATGCATTTTTTTTTTTAATACTATTACATTTTTATCTACCAACTTAATTGATTTAAAAATTAAATTACATGGTAACTTAAATATGACTGTTACGTTTGAAGTTTTAAATTTATATTATATACATTATATTATATAATTGTATTAAATACACAAAAATAATTTAAACTATTTAATAAAAACGGAATGGAAGTTCAATAATGTCTTAAAATTTCACATAATATAACCTTAAGTTGTCTAAAACTTTATACAAACACTGAGGTACAGTACCTAATAAACAGTTTTTAATACAAAAGTTTAGATCACATTCATTTAACTATCTAAGAAGTTATTAATTTAAAACCTTTTGAAAATGTACATCACTAAGTGTACGCTGAGCCAGTACTCTTGGAATCATTGTAATCGAAACTTTTTTTTATTTCCAATCTTTTCGCGTTCAACCAGTATAAATAGTAGTTGATATGTCAAAATAACGAATTAATACATTAGGCACCGGGTGCTGGCCAAAATCTTACAAATTTCCACTGTTGTTTCTGATGATGATTTTGTTACTAGGTACCTCCTACCTAATAATATAACATTGTAAATATTTTGAATTTATTACATTCATTTCACGAGAAATTTTATTATTTCTGCAATATATACATCATATAGTATCTAAATATTTACTATTTTTCATTCGTTATGAGTAAGTCACTAAAACGCGATTTATTTAAACCTGTGACCCACGTCATTTTCGACATGGACGGAACACTTATAGGTGAGTATAACACGTCCAATATGCTATCTACCGTAAAATTATGCCAGTTTGATATTTTTATTTTATATACAAATGCCATTCGGCTTTTGAACATATAGCAATACATAAATATACAATATACATAATATACAATAACAAATGTAACATAATACACAAATATACAGTAACAAGTTATAACCCAAATTAAATAATATTAAATAATAATTTATACTAACTGCTATAATAATTAATTATGATATGATAATATGCTATTTACAAATAAAAATTAACACATTCTAATAATGCAACATTTCTACTTTGTCGATTTTTCGTACCGATCGCTATCAATCACTAACAAATACAGATTAATTCTATTTTTCCTGGAAAAAGCCTAATATTAATTTCTAAAAAACGATATAAAATGCCTAACATTTTGATAGAAACCTTTAGTAGAATTTTAACAAGGGCACATTACCGCGGACACCCTTTTTTTTTTCAATCAACATACGTAGTTCTCTTTGTGCCGTTAAAGAATATGCCAAATAAGTTCTTCGCTCGTACTTAGAAATTTACAAATATTCAAAAGTCACATGTTGTATTATTATTAATTATTATCATTATTAATTATTATATGCGGCGTGTGAAATTATTGCGATTTGCAATCTATGTGTATTCCTGTTAAAAAACGCATTTCAGATACTGAGAGAATACATAAAAAGACATTCGAGCGAATAGCCAAAGAACACGGAAAAGAATTTCCGGACGACTTGCGTATAAAAATCATGGGTACACAAATAAACGACGCTGTCACGGAGATTATAAATACTCTGAAATTGGACATGACGCCCGCCGCGTTCTTGGACAGAGTTGGTGCCATCGAAGAAACACAAATGGCAAATGTTAAATTCATGTTCGGCGAGTATTGTTATTTTTAGTGTTTTTGGAACAATTGTATATTTTAAAATATGTTTCTTTATTTAATTTGTTTCTTTCGCTACATCGTGTAAGAAAATGGATTCGGCAAATATTATTTTGTTTTGTTCATAATTCAGACAAGTACAAAATCTTATTTTGCGTATAATGGTTTAGACCGTTTAGGGCATACAAAATGCATGTCACGTGATTTCTTCAAATAATTGTTTTTTTTTTTTCGTTATTTATTGATACTATTTTTATCGATCAATCTGACTTTCATAATTATTAATTAATAAATGGTCTCGTTGAAATGATAAAGCAGTTAAAAAATTATGTAAAAAAAAAATGTATTTTTGGTTGGGCACACCAACTTATTTAATAATAATTATTTACTTTTTCTGTACATATAGCGACTAATCTAAAGAGGTATACTGATAAATATAAACAATTTTTTACTCATTAATAAAACCATTATTGCTCCTCTGATGTCTACAAATCCGTAATTCGTAAATAAATTAGTAATCTATAGAAATTTGAAACATAAATAAGTACCTAATATAATACAAATAATTAAGTTCAATATTTTTTTTTTTTTTTTTTAGTATATACTTTTTTATAAAGCATTTTTTGGAATTTTTAGTGCTTACTTTAAAACATATTTTGCTTGTTTTAAGTGCATTGATGCATGCTGATCTCTGAAGTTTGCTGAATAAAACTTTTGAACAAGTCGTACACGTAATTACAAAACCAATAGGTTTTTTTTATTAATATTATAGTAGGTACGTTTTTCATTCCGTCAGGATCCAAAACAGTGTTAAAAAATATTAGTTGTCATTTATGTTTTTTTATCAACCCCGAAAATCCCGACGAGTAGGATTTAGTTTTAGTCTCCTTGTGGCCCTAAGTCGACTGTATATTATAGTGATTTGAAGTAGGTATAAATGCGAATTAATAAAATAAACAAGGAAGTCTGAGTCTTTTTTTTTCTGAAATTTACAATCGCAGTGCATGTCAAGTTAATTTATTAACACGCAACATGCTCGAAAGTCTATAGGCTTTTATAAGTAGTACCTATAGTCATAAACACTGCTATTATAAACGAAAAACGCATTGTTTAGTAGTTTAGTTACGTTTCTTCGTTCCGTTTTATTTTCATAACAGTCATAAACTAACGTTCCGCTGTTATTAATATAATATTAATGTAGCATATACGTGAGCGTGTGTTAATATGTAATTAATCATGATGATAGTTGTCGTATTATTTCACGACTCGCAAATCTCAATAATTGTTTTGCAACGTATAATAAGCAGAGTTTTTTATTTTGAACAATGGAAAAAAACCAAAGCAATTCATAACACATGTCCTGACTGTCAGCTGATTTACTGATTTATCATTGCCTAGCCCCGGAATCGCTGAAGCTATGAGTATAAAATTTGGTCAGTAGTTTTGTTTCATGTTGTAGAGACCCGCTAAGGAAGAATTTTCCAAAATGAAATTCCCAAAGTGTTTAAAAACGGTTAAATGAGGTGAAAACGAAAAAAAATCACCAACAGATGGAACTGCTGAAGCTATGAGCTGTATCTCTTCGATTTTTCCCTGCAAAGTTGTCTTTAATTTTATCAAATGATTAAAAATCCTGATAGTGAACTAAACAAAAGAAAATGTTATAAAAATCAAAATTGGGATTAAATAAAATCAAAATTTATTTTGGAAACCAAAATTTCAATTGAAAAAATAAATAAATTTTTAAATGAAAATCATGGGTGGTGAAAAAACTTTGATATTAATGTAAAAATTAACTAATTAAGGACAATTCCCTGTACCTCGTTCGACGCGCCATTGGTCACATATAACACATCAAATACCTAATAATTATCATGTATATTTGGGTTAAGGGAGCCTCGTGTTTTTGACACCCTGCACTCCGCAGGACCAGTCCACCGACGTGGTGGAACGTATGTTAAATGGAAAGAAAAAAACAGTGTCATTCGTTGTCTTCGACATTCGACTTAAGCGAAACACCATAATGAGATAATAAATAATATTATAATCATAAAGTTTCTTGACATTCAGGAGTCGAACAACTCTTGGAACATTTATGCGAACACGACGTACCCATGGCCGTCGCAACGAGCAGTTCGGCCGAGGCGTATGCAATGAAAACCAGTCATCTCAAGGATCGATTCTCGGTGTTCGATCACGTGGTCACTGGTGCCTCCGACGCGGAGGTGAAAAACGGCAAACCGGCACCGGACATATTCAAAATATGCGCTTCTAGGTTTCCGAAAAAACCCAAGTACAGTGAGGTACACACACTAATGTTGAAAAATGTATTTCTTTAAAATACCAAGTAGTTGCGCAATGTCTATTAATGAGATTTCGTGAAAGCTCTGAGGAAGGATTTTAGTGATCAGGAAAAGTGCTTACAAACATCATTTTAAGACCAGACGATTAGGTTAGTACAAAATCGTACTTATTTAAGTTACCTGAATAATTTCAAAAAACGAGAAAAACGATTTTTAAGTCAATTGACCTATTTTCCGATCAGAGTGCTTCTGCTCGTTAAAACGAGAATAAAAAATAGTTATTATTATTATTATTATTATTATTATTGCTGTCCCCAGTGTCTAGTGTTCGAGGACTCGCCGAACGGGGTGACGGCAGCCGTAGCGGCAGGAATGCAAGTAGTCATGATTCCGGAATATGGCATACCCGTGAACCTGACCCCAGAAGCTACACTGGTGCTGGATTCAATGGAAGATTTTTGCCCCGAAATGTTTTCGCTTCCTTCGTACAGACCCAAGTTGCCTTATGCGTGCAGTAATTGCGATCACTGAATAAACAATCAATTACAAGCCACTCTATAAATAGAATATAAAAGTACCGAATAAAATAATTGCTGTAATAAAAAAAACGTACTTTTAATTACTCGTAGTGCTCGACATTTTTTGTTCGGTCGTCAATGTTAGATTTTAAGTGGAGCGAAGAAATTGTTTTATACACGATGGGGTTTGATTATAGTTCTTTGTCGACCGGAGTGCTTTTCGTCCTTACTACGGCGCAGGGTAAGAAACAGTCAAAAATAATATCTGTTATTTTCTGTATGACGCCGGCCTGGCTTAGGTGTAAATCCGTAACTCGTTATGATCTACGATCTAGATCATTGTAATTATAACTGGAAACAATGTTAGACTTGGAAAAACAATAAGCGAGGGGCACAACTACATATATATATATATATAAAACAAGTTTTTTTTTTCACTCACTGTAAATTATATGATAAAATTTACTTGTATATATAAAATGTATATGTGGAAGGTTTCATTTTTTACAAGTAAATTTTATCATATAATTTACAGTGAGTGAAAAAAAAAACTTGTTTTTTTAATTATAAAATTTAGAAAAATATTTAACAGGTATTCGTTTAAAGTCCCCTTAAAAATATGATAATTCCGTTAAAAATGTTTAAGAAAGTAAGTACAGAGAAACAAAGAACAATTTAATGTATTTATTTCATAATACACGAAACAGGTTGATAATAAAATAAGCATTGTGTGTAACTCTTAAGAAATAAACAAAACACCCTTAACAAATTACAGCCCTAATTATTATAAATTGCCAAATTGGTAATTGCAGCGCTTAATATACTTATGACGAATTTGCAGTACTTTTTGTCAATCAAATTGATCATTTGTACAGGTCTGGTGGTTAAATTTAGCGAGTTTAACACAACTGATAAAAATAAAGAAAATAGGCGCTATCAAAATGTTGTTAGGTATGAGACGAAGGAACCGTGAATTGAAATGTTTTTAAATGCGTCAACTTAACACATATTTTCAATTTATAAAGATGGTATTAACGCTATTTTTTCATTAATTCTTTATCCAATAGTGGACCTGTAGACTTGAGTCTACTTATGTAGACATAGACATAGATAATAAAATAATTTAAAATCTAATTTTTGTGGGTATTTAATATTTAATGAGCGATATAAACTTAAATAATTCGTAAATATTTTCCATTAGTTTATCAAACAAAACGATTTGATGTGTTTTGATACACTAAAATTAAATTTTATAAATATAACAAATTTATACTTTTCAATAACAGTTTTTAACAAAAGGCGTATTGAACCCAAAATTGAGCATTTCAACGTAATGTCTAATATCGTATTTAAAAATTTTTAAATGAGACGTTTTTCAAGAGTAGTTCCTAGCTTTTACGCGTCATTATAAGAATACTTATATTTTGTAATAAATTAATATTACGTCAAAACGTTTAACAATAATTAGTGGTTTATTCAATATGAACGAAAACCTGTAAATAATGAATACACCCAATTAGAGAAACATAAATATCATTAATTACTTTAACATCACAACTGTTAATAAATAATAATTGACATAGAGACCGATAAAACTAATTTTATGATTTCGTAAAAATACTCTCTCATTAATATTATATTATTCGCATATCAATATGGTGTACCTGCAGTTATAATGATGATAAAAACGAATTTCTTCGGTTTTAAATTGCATTGCATCTAACTAAATACTTTTGACTTGAGTATGTCATTTTTTTCAATGAGACGTTATTTATTACAATATTATTATAATATTTTTTCTCACAAAAATTGTATGGCGATTACCGACGACTATAAATCTTATTTCATTTCGTTCCCCCCCCCCCGACAGTAGGTATTTAAAGTATTCTAAATTTCGCATCACAAGGTTTTAGGATGATGACAAACAGAAAAACAAAATATAGCTAAGTACATACAGGTTCCATTTTAATATATGGAATATATTTTAATAATTAATAATAATTGTTAAATTAAATTGTTTAAGTCGCTTTAACGATCGTCGTAATAATAAATAACGTCGGTCAGAAATACCAATTTACGGGGATTCGTTTTCATAGTAAAAAAAAAACAATATTATAATAAAAAAAAAAAAATAAAAAAAAACGACTTACGCCTAACAAGAAATCACTAAATACGACATAAAATAATAACATAATTTATAACGTTGCACGTAGTATGTAGAAAAAAAAAGCTTAAGGACAGGTCTCTGAGTCTAAGAGATGTTGGTGGTTTTGTGGTGGGGGAGGGTTTATTTGCGGCTGGGCGGGAACAGCTGATCGTAAGGGACCTCCAGGAACACTTGGTTGAGAATGGGTCTGGTGATTTTCTCGAAACCCTCCTCGGCGTACGGCATCATGATTTGGAATATCACTCGCCAAAATTGGTTGGCAAAGGTCAACGCCATTTGGCCTGGAATACAAAACGCGCGACGTCATAATAATATTTATATTGATCACACGCGCCATTATTTTATCGTAGCGTTTCTTTCGTCGTTTCGACGGTGTTTGCTTTCTCTTCGCCGCCAAAAATTAAATCGCCATTTAACACAGTATAACTCACTCAATTCGGGACTTCCATTGATCATGTTGGTCGCGTATATTTTCATGTCACCGATGTCCAATTTCATGCCGACGTCCTTGATGCGCATGTAACGTTGGCCGTCCACTTCGATGGCGTTTCCTCGCAACAACCACGAACCGGTCACGTCGACTGCGGCGGACACACGCGCGAAAACGAAATTCACGAACACAGATCATTAGATAAAAATATTATTAGATCATTAGAACCGATGAATCGTTGGGCGCAATGGCGTATTTAGGAATTTTTCACGGGAGATGTCCAAAAATTTTTCCAAAAACACAAATCCGTTAGGGCTTCTCTCCTACTAATCCCTACAACGCATTATAAGTCTTGAGTCTACAATAGAAATTTTATTGTTTAATCACATTTCGTGAAAATAAACATTTTTCAAGTTCATTATTAGTTATTTCTGATGACATTAATAATACAAATTATAATTTTAGAAACAAGCTTAAACAAATGTATTCATTGAGCATCCGTTTCACAAAATTTTACCACTGCTAGACTAACATGGTAGAAATAAATTTCTGAAAAAAAAATATTGAGCACAATTTAAATTAAAAAAAAAGAAACATCATTGTAAAAACACTAGCTTCTTCATTTCGTTCAGAATCTAATATTGAATGATGTTTTCAGTAAAAAATCGTTGTTTTACGCCAAAATTAACAGTTTTATATAAATATTTTAAGGGTTGTTAGGCGTGCCACCATATTCCAACTATTTTATCATAAATGAGATAATACATACCCAAGGTAAGTTTTATGTAATTTTGATCACATAATATCAAACATTTCAAAATTGTATTAAAAAGAAATGATAAAAAGATTCTATTACGACACTATTGTTAATAAGAATGAATATATAAATTATACAGTTTTAAATTTATTATCAAATTATTAAAATGTATTTCATGCAAATCGAGTTTAAGACATATTTTAACATTTTTTGTATTTTTACTTAAATTTGAAGTGTTTTATTTTGGAATAACTATTGAGAATTTCAATAAATTCCTTCCCTAAAATATCAACTAGAGTCTATTTCTGATCAGAAAGTTTGCCGAGTGAACCTTTTGGACAACTCATTCTATGAAAATGTACGTTGAAAAAAATTAACATAATAATAATATTTAACATGTTATATTATTAGATAATAGATATTAACAGGGTCAATGGGATGGGTCCGGACCCCATGGACCCCTCCCGTAAATACGCCACTGGTTGAGCGATGAGTACGCCGCGTATTATTAATGATAATATCATATTATAACAACACTTACAAGACGTCACGTTGAAAATTCCTTTGCCCATGATCGGGATTTGGCCGACTCTTCCCTCGCCCTTGAATTTACCGGTCGACACTACTTTTGGCATGTAAAAATCGATTTCTAATTCCAACTTTTCTGGATCTTCAATGATGGATCTAAAACAATCCACAATCCATAATTATTATGAACACGTCATGCGAATATAATATGATTTAACTTAAAACAAAACAGTTTATTGTTTAACATAACGTTCTATATAAAAAAAAAAAAAATACAGAAAACGGAGATCTAACCTGACGTTGACGATTTTGATAGAACCCAAACCGTGGTTATAAACGTCTTTGAACAGAGATTTGCCTTCGATTTGTGTCGAATCAAAATGCATCAAGTACTCGTTCAAATAGAACGGATCCAGAGACGTGACGTTCAACTCGGGAATTCCCTCTAAAAGTTTTTCGATTAATTTTATTTATTAATTTTTTTTAATTGTTAGTTGTGCAAAACATACCTTTGCTGAATTTAGGAATCAAATATTGAAGAGTTCTCTTGAGACATCCGCTAAAGTCCTTGTCGTTTCTTTTGCACGGATCTGTGTAAGTGGCTGTAAAGAAAAAAAACAAAATCTATTATACAAAATAATTATAATACATGCAGCTATAAAGTATCCCTGAATAAATGTTTGTGAAAGATTATCAAGATTATTTGGGAACAAAATGTTTTTCTCGACAAACCATTCGGGTCAAACAACTCAAAAACGGAATGTTTCTATACGTATTTTATTTTAAAATTGACTTTCGGGTGGTAATTTTTATTACGACGTAGTTCTCTACGGCGGCGTTCGTGTATAATTCATGGCTAGCGACTATACATATTTTTAAATTAACAATATTACTACTTATTATTTCCAAACATAATACAATATGTAGTTTAATGATGTTTTTTTTCTTTTTGATTAACTAGTCGACCTTCGTGGATAAACACTTTATATATTATACCTGTGCAGGTGTATTGTGCATATAGCTATCATTTATTAATGAATCGAGAAGACGTGCGCATAATAATAATTCTTCAGGGCCGTTGGGTTTGAGAAGAAAAAAAAAACAAAATTAACAAACACACACTCGTCTCGAAGTTCTCTATTTTATTATGTGTCAATAGTTTACTCTAATACACACACACACACACATAAATAATAATATAGTATGAGTTTTGTGACGTTTTTTTTTTGGCAGACGGACTTTTTACCAAAACCAATGTTACATAATAACGGCAGAAAAGAAAACTGTAATATGCATATTCTGTTAAACGAAAAATTATGATCGCTTGTGTATTATTATTATTAATCAATTATACTCAAGAGTTCACTTTCGAATTTCACACGTTCGCGGTCTATGCGCGTCAGCTATAATAATGACAATACATTTATCCCCAGTCCAACGTTTTTGTTCTTATTCTAATTTTTCTTCTTTTGACATATCTCGTCTTCCGACCCGCGGTCGTTGATCCTCGCTGTCTCATACTACATAATGAAAGTGTAACGCTGCGGTCTGCAGCCGTACTGTGTTTGTATACAAACGACCGCGGTGAAAACGTTTGGATAGGTTTTTTTTTTTTTTATGCCAAGCCTGTACACGATACTTTATTATTATGGATATCCCATACCGGTAAATAATATAAGCACGCGTGTGCATACAATAATAATAATATAATAATCGCGCGTGTCAGTGTGTGTGTGTGTGTGCGATTAATGTGAAAATTTCTCAGTGACAACAATCAACGCGTTGTAAATTTGTTTTTATAATAATAATATAGAGAGGTATTATGACTGTAAAACTTATAAGATTTTTCCATTGTCTTCGGACCGGAGAAAACTCCGATGAACTCTCTCTCTCTCTCTCCGGCCCGTCGATTAGCCAACGCGACAGTGTTCGAGGAAAACACGAAGGAAATAATAATAATATGACAATCATCGTCGCCTCAGATGCGCGCAAATCGTTCGTTACGCGCGGCAAGTCGGTTATAGTTTTTTTTTTTTTTTTTCTAATAAGTTCATACGAAATACGCACGATAATATTATTATTATTATTATATTAATACTGTGTACTATTTTACGAATTTAAAAACTGGATATTCTAGAATGAAAAATTACTACATGAAAAAATAAATCGGTTTGACGTCATATTGTTACATTACTATATAATATTTTTGTCTCAATCTGTTATACCTGTTGAATCGTAACAATGTGAATTTCAATAAAAAAATGTGTGAGCTTTTGAAAATTTGAGTTATCGAGGCTAATTTACACACAAAGAGAGCGATGGCAAATCCATGGCACGCGAAAAATTTAAATATTTTTACTATACAATATAATAAAATAGGTACGAATATTTTGAGTATACGATTTAATAACGATTATTTAATTTTTATCTGTAGATAAAATAATAATGTATAATATTGCATTTAGTGTGTTTACGTTTGTTGAGAGTTTGCTGCCAAAATATATATCAAATATTCAAAAACAAAAATCACATCGAGAAAGAAAATAAATAATCAACAAAGTATGTACCTAAACTAACCTCTTTTTAGATTCTGAATGAAGTGAAGAAGCTAGTGTTTTTACAATGATGTTTATTTCTTTTTTTCTGTGTACAACTTTTCGTATAGAAATACTTGTCCAAAAGTTTCGATCAATAACTTTTTAAAACCCGATTCGCCTCTAGATTGTACTTTAGAGAGGTCATTTTTTGAATTTCTCAATTCTTCAATGTTTTTTTTGGAAAAAACTACCCAAAATTTGACAAAAACGACTCGAAAA
>JAIPRM010000202.1:10609-57404 GCA_025469315.1 Stegophylla sp. TES_Ste_2020 | reverse complement strand
ACATAGATAGAAAATCCTATAAAAAAGATTTTGGCGCAAGAAAATTTTGAAAATGTGAAAAAAAAATTTGGACATTTTTCGAACATTTTTTTTTTTTTACAATCTTGAATGTAATATGTATAATATTATTTTTCACGCCAAGTTCGAAAAAAAAAAAAAAAGTAATTTTTGTCACATAGTGTTCATAAGGTTTGCACTAGGATGGAATGATGATTAAACAAAACATAATAGAGACGCAATTTACAACCACAAAATATTCACACGGCATCGATATTTGTTCGGTATTTAAGGAAAATGTTTCAATTTAAAACCTTTTATTGTATTTTGCAAAAAAAAAAAAAAAAAAAATGAATCTACTTGTAAATACAAAAATCGTCTTATATAATACAATATGATAAGAAAACTCGACTGTCATTTTTTCACGCCAAATATCCACGTCGTTTCATTACACGTCAGACATAATATTAAGACGATCCTTCTATGCGAGTTTCAATTTACAGCAAAATACCTATGCATTTCAAAATCGAATGCTAACCAAAGTTTCAAAGATCGAAGATAACTCTGTATCTTCTAATTCGTTCGTTTCAAAGCGAATACTTGTATTGTGAATAAAAAGTTCCCAGATTATTGTGTTTTTCATTGTGCTGGAGGTAATTATAACTTGTTGATGAAATATGGTCAAATCATATTATTTTTAAGTACAAATTTTAAAATGTAAGTAATTCTATAAATTTTCTTCTAAATCAACGTACGATATTAAATAAATTATTGTACATTTTATTTTTCTACGTGATTCTTAAATATTGTGACTCGAAAACTACATGAAAATAATAGGTACTACCGTCAGGTATTAGGAATGAAAAGTGTATTTTATATATATATATATATATATATATACATATTGTAGATGAAACAAAGAACGTTTAAAACAGTTAGTTGTTCCCGTGAGCAGTTTTCGTAATCGACTTGTCACCTCGATCGAACCGAACGAAACGTAAAATAACAACACGAGCCAGAATGAGAACACGTATTAATTTTGAACGAGATCACCAAGTATACAATATAATAGCGACTCGCATACATAATCGAAACGGGTGCTTTTGTAATCTCATTCGGTCACCAGAATCGAGTCGTTCGCCGGCGGCTTCGTACCTCTTAAAAATACATATAACACGTGCTCGTATCCGCGGCATTATGGTATGCATCGATATAACATCGGTTATAACATCGATCGTTATGTAATCTCGTGAAAATAATACCAACATGACGTATTAGCTGATAGTGTGTACATGTTACGCAGGCGCCTTTATGGTTAATAACTTTTTCGATTTTGAAAATCAGACTCAAAATTAGGAACCGAATTAATTGACTCAACTTGGTTATTAGGTGTTTTAATGACGAAAAAACAAAAAATGTAATGTTTAATCGTATACTATATTAAAAATATTATTTTTATAAAGTGTATGGTAAAAAAATAAAATAAAATTGTACACATTATGTACTTTCTTAACTTGACATAACATAAATGTGTTCACGGTTTTCTCGGGTATGACTTATGATTAGGGCCCGGAATTTGATGACCTAAAAATATGTAAAAAATGCACCAAAAAAAAATTCATAAAATGACATTAAAAATATATATATGTTTTACAATTTTTAAACTCGAAAAAAAAATATTATTCAATCAATCTAGTAAAATTAATTTTTTTACCGAAATTCTCGAACTACTACAGTAAAAATGACACAGAACATTTATGTTTTATCTTTTATAAACTTGAAAAAAAAAAAGAAAATGTAAATACTCTTGAGGATTCTAAAAATTCTAGAAATATAGAATTTCTACTCTTCTTAAAATTGTATTTTTTGTCTACTCTGTAACAAGAAAAAAAATATATCATACCTACTAATTATATTTGCAAATAAATGAAAAAAATGTAGAAAAATGGAAAAAAAATGCGAAATAAAAATTATGCCATTCGATTCTGTATTTCATGAATCAAATTTCTGTAGAGACGAGCAACACATTAGAGCAAAAGAAAAAAAAATATGCAAATGCATCAAGTTCCGGGCCCTACTTATGATCAAAACAGTGAAAATACAACAAAGCCGTATCGTTTTAACGATTATGTTAGGGATGTGAATTGAAAAAGTCCGTTGATTGAACGTCAACGTATTTAATATTATGTAAACCCGTTAAAATATTAACAAATAACCGATTCAAAAAAAATATGTGTATGTATTTCAATCGACAAAAAATTCTTATATTTTTTTCACTCTCTCTGAAATTCTATTGAACTTTTAAGATCCTTTTTTCAGAGTTAGATATGGATTCGAACTTGAATATATGTATTAAGACATAAAATTTGGGGTCGGATTTAACTTGACTACGAAAATCCATTGCTCAAACGCATCAAGAGTGCGAGAACTATGTTGGCGGTGATGGACACTCTTAGAGAAAAACAAGTAGAGGGGCAAATGTCTACTCTAGAAAATACCTATTTATTTTAACTGACCAAAAATACGATTATCATCGAGATGTTTTGAATATTGGCAAAAATAGTTGAAATTTGAAATTTTTATTTACTATTAATATAAATGTATTAGTAGTGTTAGTTTGACTGTAATAAATTTACAATTCATAGAATTTTTTGAACTAATTTGAAGTTGATTAATCTGAAAATTTAACCTAACTCTTACTACTTAGTCAACCACCGTGATAAAATATGTGTGCATGTACGCCCTTATAGGTATAAGTAAAAATTATGTTCAAAAAAAAAAAAAAATAAACTGCGTACAAAAAGTGAGTAAAGTGTGTAAAGAAAATTCTAATGTGTACTGTTTCTATTCCGACTGAATGATTTAAATATATTTTACTCGAATTATTTTCATCGTACAAGTTTCTTAAAAGCATTCAATACCCAAATTTTTGGAGTATTCTACCACTTTCGTTGAAATTACAATCACTCAATGCAATTTTGATCAATATTTCTGGGGATAAATTACAGTTATCGAACGTTGTAGGATTTTTCCCTCAACATAAGTCAATGTTCCAAAAGTGTAAATACCTATATCAAATTGGAAAATTGTATGATTAGTGACCGTATAGTGGAGAAAATAATATGAAAAATTAAACGATAAATGCTCATTTGTTTGAGAGTGGTTTTAACAAATTATTACAATTTTTATTATTATTATTATTATTATTTTAATTTTCGATTTTGGTAATGTTCCAGAAATGAAATATGTTTATCGACTAAAAGAACAGGACGAAAATGTCCTGCATATAATATAATATAGACTGTCTCGGTGGGTAACAATAGGAGCGAAAAATTACTTAAAAAAAAAATTCACTTTTCAATAATCAAAACTGAACAGGCATTTTGGTCAGTGATCACCACCGTTTATTATAATATAGTTTAGGATAGAGTGGCCATATTTAAGAAAATAAAATACAGGACAAAAATATTTTTCATAATATTTTTAAATAAATAGGTATTTATTACATATTTTATATAATATGTTTTTGAATCGTGACAAAAGTATAATTTTTAAACTACCTATTATAGATTTAATTTAAACACATAAAAACACTATTTTGAAAAACATAAAATAATATAATGAAACTAAATTGATAATTTTTTTTTTAAATTTCTTCAAATCCTTTATTCATGCATTTTGTATCGTTATACGATTAAAATTGATCTAATCGTACCCAAAATGTTCCTAGATTCTTACATTATTTTATTCAATAATTTCATTTCAGAAATTTCAAAAATTTTAAATCAACAGTAAGTCAAAAAAAAAAGGGGGGTATAGGAATGCGACGACAGACTTGAAATTACGTACGGGACAAAAAGGGTCCTGAGAGAAGTCTGTCGGGACGACAGGACACGGAGCCGAAATTAAGGACAATCCTGTATAAGTTTAAGCGGGTAAACACTTACGCAATTCGATGCCACTCTTGATGTACGCCGATCTGGCGACCGCGACCAGCAACAATAGCACCACTGTGGCGGTACGCATCGTCATTGTAGACGAATATATTATTATTAATTATTATTAACGTGCGATGCTGCGATTGTTCGCGCGGTAGGTGTGATTTTTCGTGTGGTCCGTGTGTCGCGCGAGAGACGGCCGAACAGTATATACGCGACCGGACGGGCCGCGAGTGCGCTTTATATAGTAAACGACCAACGGGCTTCTCCGGAGGCGGAGGGAAAGCGAGTTGCAGCAGCACACGAGTGCGAGGAGAAGTGCGAGTCGTCGGATATAACGACGACGACGACGACGACGTACAAAATTACATTGATTCGCCGTGATGTGCATCTACTATTATATACCAGGTGTCGTACGATAATAATATCAAATGATATTATAAAAAGCCGGACATATTTCGCACGACGGGTGGGATTCACTCGACGGGTGCGCGTATATAATTTTAAAGAAACGATAAATCATTTTTTCAATAAAACGATTCTGAACGAGGGAAAATAATAGATAAAAATAACATACCAAAATTTTTTTTTCATATTTTCAAAATTTTCTTTCGCCGAAATCTTTCTTATATAATTTTCTATCTATGTTTAAATTTTCATAATATTCGGATCAAAAAATGATGGCTTCCGAGTCGTTTTTGTCAAATTTTGGGTAGTTTTCTCCAAAAAATAAATTGAAGAATAGAAAAATTCAAAAAATGACCTCTCTAATCTAGAAGCAAATCCGGTTTCAAAAAGTTATTGATCGAAACTTTTGGACAAGTATTTCTATACGAAAAGATGTACACAGAAAGAAAAAAAGCCGGACATACTTCGCACGATGGGTGTTGTTCGCACGACGGGTGGGATTCTCTTGACTGGTGTATTGAATTTTAAAGAAACGATAAATCATTTCTTCAATAAAACGATTCTGAACGAAGGAAGTTCATAATATAAATATAACATAGGTTAAATAGTGTTATTTAATATTGTATACATATACATAAACATGTATACACTTGCATATAATAGTGTATACATGTACATGGCAGTCCGTGTAATATGTGTGTATGTGTATGTATGTGGGGGTAGAAAATACAACCGTTCTCGCACCGTTTCTCCGTGGAATTTCGAATGTATGCAAAATGAGCAACGGTCGGCAACTGGCGGACTGTGCTGAGGTTCGAATTCGGACCGGAGAAGACAAAAATCTGGTCGCGGCAACATAATATCTAACTATATAATATTTAATAACACAACTATAACGTCATAATATTATATTTACTATAATAATTTAAGAAAATGCATATTTCTTTCAAACTATTAGAAACTGGCAATCAACCCCCGACTACAGGTGTTTCTACATACATATGTGAATTAAATTTTTTGAAAAACAATTACCGAAGTATTACGATGGAATTAAAATAAAAATTTGTAGGAGCTAAAATTATAATTTATTGTTTTAACCCCTCTCCCCCAAATGATACAATTTATGAAAAAATCTTAGAGGTGCTTTGAGTGATTTTGGGGAGCTGAACCCCCTCGCTATTTCTGAAAAACATTTTCTTTACCTCGTGAATGACTTCAATAGTCAATGATGGCGCCCCTTGTGCTCGAGAACCCGCAGTATTTTACGCGGCACCCTATTGTCATGCCAATGGGCCCCTGGGATAAGTAGGTCGTAGGATCGTTGTAGTTTACATAACGTGTGTAAAAATTACAGTAAAAATATCGTTTTAAATCATGCTCGGTTAAGTTGTCTTCGAATTTATGTTACTATAACTCTTACGCAATTCGTACAGTTGTTATCTTGTTTTTGTGAACGTACGATTACTTACTTTGTACAATGTAATGTGCAAACTCGTCTGACAGCATTAAATTCTACCGAGAGGAAAATGGATGCATTGCACTGCATTCGGAAAACGAATCTAAACGGATCTCGGTGGAAAATCGTATTAATCGATTAGTTTTTTAAAGAACGAAAACAAACACCCCAATATATAAAATTAAAGATGAAAAGTTTTGGAATGATAACATGAAAATCCGTTTTCAATTTATTTATTCAGGAAAACGATAAATTTTGCATTATTTTTTGACATTTAAGGCATTCCATCACTAGTTTTCATTACAATGGGAATAACGTTGCCTACTAGATGTATTTTTATAAATCCAATGTACCTCTGTATGTATGTCGTCACTACGATTTGTCTTTATTGTATTTTATTTATGAATAAAATATAAAAACAATGTACTCTTATTCTGCGGGTAAGTACATTTACACATCTGCTTTGTACATTCTGAGCGAAGCCAAGAGTTACGATTTCGAATGTAATGCGTAAAATATGTCATACACTAGATATTTTAATGAATTAATTAATTTAGTCACAACCCTCAAAAATATAACGGCGTATTATGATTATTTAAATCTAACTATTAAAGCACTCGAACGGTTAGCACTTTATTCGTATTTAGCGTTTATTCAATATATAACTAAGGACATTCGTTTTCAATGTCGGCACGTTATGATTAAGTGTGTGTGTGTGTGTGTGTGTTTTTTTTTCAATATAACTAAGGACATTCATTTTCAATGTCTGGGAACTCGCGTACGTTTCATAAGAAAAGTAGGTAACAATATAAGACGAAATTTCGGTGCTTACAAAAAAACGTACGAATACACGTACAAGTAATACAGCCCATAACCTGTTGTTTCCAATCTCCGGGCTTTAAGCAACAACCAAAAGTTTCAAGTTTTTTCGTAAACTGATTTAATTACAGAATTATCTACTCAATGTAGTTTTAAAGATTTTAAATTATTTCTCATGGTAATTTTTTGAAATATTGCAAGGATTATACAGTTCCTTGTAACCGTGTCAGAGTCACATATGAATTTTGTACGCCAATATCCAGTTTCCGGTTTTCCGAAGGACTCTGAAAAATACGCTAGAGTTTGAAATTTCATTATAATAATAATAATATGTTTGCCGACATCCATGACGTATATTTACCTGAGTAAATATTGTTTTGTTTTCCGAAAAAAATTATTTTTAAACGGTGCCTACATTTAAATAATAATTAATATGATAAAATTATTATGCAATAGTAGTAGGCTTAGTTAAAATTGAATTTGTACCAGTTACGTATGCGTTATTAGGTAAAATTTTTGGCCGTAATTCGTAAACACAATAATTTAATAAAATATTCTCGACTGTTGTATGTTATTGTAATAATGGTTGTATTTAGTTACTTAAGGTATCAGACAATATATTGTTCATCGTTGCTCTCATTTCTCATCATATTACCATTTATAATATTGTAAAAAAAAAAAAGGCTCATGGGGGGATGGCCCTCCCCCTTGGTTACGCCACTGGTCATGACCACAGGAAGGATGTTTTATACACATTATAACTATAAATCAATCAAGATTAATTTCATATACTTTTGGTTCCAATTAAATAAGTTTTTAAGATTAATTACACTTTAATAGGCGATAGCGTTTCATTAATAAATCTCTTAAATACTACAGTAATATCAAATAATAAAAGCTAATTTTTTTTTTTTTTTCTGTACGATTTCCAATAGGAACGTTTTGTAACGGCAATTTACTGAAGTGCAATCATTCGAGTAGGTATTTATTGTTTCCTGCTTTTACTTTTACCACGTCATATTCTTAATAATTTTCCAAACAAGTCTAACCATGGAACTAAATTTTGTACAAAGTAAAATCTAATCAAAATTGTCTATTACTATGTCTACCTATTTTCATTAAAGTGTAGTGACTATCGAAAGACTAAACAAAATTTTTTATGTGATGTTTAGGTATCATTTTAATTGATAGCAATTAGTGGCGTAGCACTGGGGGATGAGGGGGTGACGTGGATATTAAATTCCCCATTTTTAACACTTTAATAGTGTTATGCCTATCTAAAGGTAGATTAAAATTACTTTAACACCAACAGAAAGGATCTTAAATACATAAAATCTAAATAGCAAACCATTTAGCGATTAAAATGTTTATGTGTCCGACAAGACGGATAGACCCGAGTGATTTAATAATTATTTTTCTCGAGTTATGGTGTCATAGTTATGATAGTTCAAAAGAAATTTGTATTTGCTTTGGTGCTATATAAAACAACAACCAGAATTTATACTTACAGCTAAATAATATTGGGACAAAATGTCGAGTATGTGCTTATCATTAAGT
Organism: Stegophylla sp. TES_Ste_2020; assembly: GCA_025469315.1. NCBI lineage: Eukaryota > Metazoa > Arthropoda > Insecta > Hemiptera > Aphididae > Stegophylla > Stegophylla sp. TES_Ste_2020. The sequence goes on along the minus strand of JAIPRM010000202.1, from coordinate 49,229 downwards.
GATTTTTTTTTTTTTTTTTTTTTTAGACATGGAACTTAAATGTGAATTCGTATGAATACTATTCAAACCATTTACTATTTAAAGAAAAACCCAAGATTAAAAATGCAGAAAGCGAATGAAAATTTTTTTTCGATATTCCAGATGCTTTAAGAGTTTAAAAAATGTCTATTTCTTTTACCGATATGCGTCACGCGTACGTCAAAATTAGCAAAAACTAATAATTATAATTAATGTGTAAGAAATTAATGTGTTTATTATAAAACTTATAATTAAAATTGTGTAAAATATGTTCAAATCTTTGAAAATTATTTTACGATTTGAATATTTAATAGTATCGACCAATAGGAAATTATTTTCATAATATTCAAATTGGTTATAAGTTTAAGTACACAATTAAATCATTTTACTATAAGATAACTCCACTACATAGAATGTGTATTGTGAGTACTGGTAGAATTTAAGATTTAATGAAAAACACACAGGTGGTTTTCCTTGACACAATACACAAAATACTGGGGTCATTCATAAAGAATGAATGTGCAGATGGGTAGGGGCCATCGTACAAAGTAAAACGGAAATCTGGCATAAGCTAGACCACAAATGCAAATTAATTATTATGGCGTGTACATACTTAGGTAGCTTGGAGATGGTATTCTGTTGTGTATTGACATAAAACGACAAACATTAAGCCAGGACTAGGGACATACTGTTTTTCTATGGGCTTGGACAGGAGTTTATTTTATTCTAGAATTTTCTACGATCGATTATGTTATGATGATAATTCATTCTCGGACACCTGAATGACCTTGAACGGGAAGCAGCGCAGGTGAAAGTTTTTTCCTACTATACCAGCTATATCGGTAAGTTTACATAATATTATACCTCTATGTGTTAAGATAAGTAGTTGATAACACAATAAAAATTTATCTTCTTAACTCTTTTTTTTTGTATTCTAGTCGTTCCCGTTGGAAAGTAGGGGGATTATTATCCATTTATATGGTATAACGAGATTGTGCAAACAACCAGTTGTTGAGGTCTATAAACTGTGTTTATGACATGTGCAACTTGGAAATAAATAAAAATATAAAATTCAAATAATACCCTCTATTATAATGTATATTTTGTATTTTTATGCATTTATATATTATGTTTATTGAGTGTATTCAGTTTTTGATAGGAGAGAAAAATGTACCTACTGTTTATATTTTGCATATAAATCAATATTTTTAGGACGAAAGCATATTTAATAGTAGACATCATTGAAGCAATTTTTGTTTTCATTGTAGATACTAGATTATGCAAACTGTCATATCAAAGATAGTAATATCTAAATTTTTTTTTTTTTTTTAATGAAACCACCCGGTCTCTTTGCCTCTAATGGCTATTTAAAATATTTTAATATTGTTAAACTTATATCTAAGTCAAAATAATCAGGGTATTTTTTACTAATTAAATAGCAATTATAACAATACTAATGACAAGTAGCGGACCCAGGACCTTAATTTGGAAGGGGCAATTAAATTGATCAATTATACATAAAATTAATACATTTTTACACGCATTAAGAATTTTTAAAGTTCTGGGAGAAGCGATCGCCCCTTGGATCCGACTAATGAGCTGTTAATCAACCAAATATAATATAATGTGTTACCTATGATAACTAGGTTTATTTTAAATTATTTAATGAATACTAATATTGTTTTACTGTCAACTGAGTAGTTAATTTTTTTGATTATATTTTTTGAACACGTTTTTTTTCTTAATAAGTATCTTATTTAATTATTACAAATTGATGTACAAAATCAAAAACCTATCTTAATGAATTTGATAAAATTAAAACAATTTTGCATGTAAATTGTAAATATATGTATTTTTGGTAAGAGCAAATTCCAGATAATTTGAAAAATAAATTTCAGGGACCAGAAAAAACTTAAATTACTTATTAATCAATAAAAGTTTTAATTTTTTATTTAAACACATTTTGAACCGTTTAAGATAAATTATTTAATAAAATACAATTAAGTTTCATACTAATAATAATACAATTTAGAGTTTTAATGAAAAATAATATTTCTTGTCCTGAGCCAGTTTCAAAAAATTTGCTACTCTTGGAGAACAACTAATGTGCAGAGTGTTTTCAAGGCAAAGTTAATCTCGAACGATATTTATTGTTTAAAAATGTCATTTTGGGTAACTAAGTTTCACATATGTATGTATGTGTAGTGGAAGCTAATTTTATGGCTTCTATTTTACAATTCAAGTACTTATACAAAACATTCATTGCTCAAAAATCTTCAGTAGATGCCGTTTTGTATATTTTCAATGAAATACATTTTCTTACAAATCAATTTGAAATGAAGTCTGAACAATTTTGTAGCTACTGCAATTCAGTCTTAAATCGGACAATTGGATTTGTTTTAAATTGTGACAATTTTCCATTTTCTGCAGTCTTTAAATCTGTAACCAAATTCATCACCAAAGTCTCACAAAACACTTCTAGCATATTCTAAAATTTTTTAATAAATGTATACTATTTAAATATTTTTAAATTCATACAAACAGGACTCTAGTTATAACTTTAAATGTAAATATGCATTCAGTTGTATAACTAAACAACACTTAAAATAGATTTTGTAAAAAACATAGAATAAATATAACTTTAATATTTATTTTTTGTGGAGGATATATTAAATACGCAATAAATGTATTTTTTATAGAATTTTATTGAAAAATAACAAAATAATATTATATAAAAAAATAATAAGTGAACATTTATTGTATTTACATAGGAAAGTTCACCACTCGTAAGTTTCTGTTTTGGGTTCAATAGAATTTTTTTGTTTTTTGGTGATAACCATCTTGAGGAACACATCAGTCAAAAAGAAATCTCTAAGACGCTGTTCGCACATCTTAGCCAAATTCCTTATCCTTTTGCCTCTTTTGCCCATAACAAGCTTTTCTATTCTTGGTGTATCACAACAGACCAACACAACAATGTGTATATTACCTATGAATAACATATAAAAGTTTATAGATTATTGTCTATTATAAACCTGCAAAATAATTAATAACTTGCAATTTTAGATTCTGAACGGAGTGAAGAAGCTTATAATTTTACATTGATGTTTATTTATTTTATTTTTTCTCTTTCTGTGAACACTTTTTTGTATAAAAATACTTGTCCAAAAGTTTCGATTAGTATGTCTATAAAACCGAAATTATATCCAGATGGTACTTTAAAGAAGTAATGTTTTCAATTTCTTACTACTTTTTCCAAAAATAGGGGAAATCTATCGAAAATTTACAAAAAACAGCAAATTATGCATATAATATGATGCTTATATTTTATTGCAATTTGAAATCATTTATAAAGTATTCATTAGGTAAATAAAAATCAATTTTCGTTTTTTCGTAAATGATGTATGTATCAAAATAATTTATAGTTCACCATTTATGTTCAATTCTTCAAAACTGATAATTATTATCGTGTATTAGTTAAAACTCCGTTCAGAATCGTTTTATTGAAGAAATGATTTATCGTTTATTTAAAATTAAATACACCTGTCAAGAGTATCCCACCCGACGAGTGAAGTACACACTTTTTTATTTAATTTTTACACTATACAAAATTAAATTGACTATACATTATATTACATTGTACAAAATAAAATTACCTTCACGAGAGATTTCATAATACTCTAGTTCTACTTTTAAATTATATGGAACTTCATTTGGTAAATCATCATACAATATTGACTCTACAATATTCAGCACCAATTTAAAGTCTTGTTTATCAGTTACTACTTCCTTAGAAAACATCCACGGAGATGGTTTGCTCTGTTGTACCAAATATTCCTAAACAGAAAATTTCAATGATATAATATTTTATAACTATTAAACGGATAATTTGTAGATTTAAAAACATTTTATTGTTTATTTAAATGTATAATATAATTAAAATGTTTGTTTTGAAAATAAATACATGTTGAATATTACAAAACCAACTTAGAAATTGTGTGATAATGGATTTACGTCACTTGCAAAATACAGAGAATGGGCTATTTGGAAATTGCCTAAGTAATGCACAATGACAATATTACAAATTATCAAGTGCTTATATACAATGTATATAATAAAGTAGAGCACAAGGTAAATGCAGAGCCATTGTTAGGGGTTCAAACTTCCTCTCAGAAATTAATTAATAAATAGTTTAAAAAGTAAAATAAGTGAACCTATAAAAAATATTTATTAAAAATTAACTATTCTTCCCCCCTACATTACCAGTTTTGGAACTCATGTCCTGGAGTCCTGAAAAACTTCTTTGGGACATTACTTTGTACCGGTTTTGAAATTACACACAGTCATGTCTTGGAATTTGACTTTACACTTTATAGTTAGAACGTATATTTTGATAACCATTAGTTAATATAAAACTGTTAGTTTTTAAAGAATGTCCAGGCACACATAGTAAAAACATTTTAAAAATACTGACCATAATATCAGATGAACCATGATTTAGAATTGCAGATACCATGAATACATCTCTAAACTTATCCCAACCAATAGACTGTTTGACTTTTTTTGACAACATTCTCTCTTGAACTTTTGAACTTTCATAATCTTTCTTGTCAACAGAGTTATCAGGTTGTAAAATGTATGACTCAGGTACATGGAAATTTTGATGTTTATAACAAGTTAGTGACCGTGCTAAATCTAAGAGATAGCGTTTAGATTTCAAAAGATCTATCTATAACATAACATAATATACAATTTTTAAATCATGTGATTTATTAATAATTATACACATAATTATATTAAATACAAGGAAATCAATAAAATATAAATTAATGTACCCATAGGCAGAACTATAGGGTGTGCCGAAGCACACCCTAATGTAAAAAAAAAAGCCAGACATACTTCACACCATGGGTATTCTCCACTTCTCGGATGAGATTTAGTTGGCGTGTTAAATTTTAAAGAATCAATAATTTATTTTTTGTTTGTTTTATTTCTTCAATAAAACGATTCTGAGTGGAATTTCAGCATATATATATGACTTAAATATATATAAAATTATAAATTGTATTAATTTAACTAAAAAAACATATTTCACACAGCCAGTTTATTATATTCAACAATTAACTGAGAAAAGAAAAAAAAATATTGATGACAAAAGTGTTTCAAATTTTCTTGTGTAAAATTGTTTTTCATACTATTGTTTATCTGTATTTAAATTTTCATAAAGTTTGGATTAAAAAAGTTAAGTGTCGATTTGTTTTTGTTCAATTTTGAATAGATTTTTTCCAATTTGTTTTTCAAAGTCCTTCCTAAGGTTTGGATATAATATTTAGGTATTTGAAAAATGACTAATTTATAGTGCTATTTGGGTGTGATTTCTGATCCAAAAAGTTACTGTCTGAAACATTTGGGCAGTTTTTACTATTTGAAAAAATGTTAGCAAGGAGGGAAAAAATTAGCATTATTGTGAAACCTCTAGCTTCTAAAATCCACTCAGAATCCAACTAGATATTTAATCTCCATATAAATTAGAAGTAGGGCTAGGATTTTAAAGTTTTAAAGAATTACCTTAAAATAACTTAAAAACGCCCAAAAAAATAAAAAAATGACCTTTAAAATATTATTAAAAAAATTAACTAATAATTCCTACAAAATTATTTAAATTATAATATTATGAAAAAATTAAAAAATATTTAAATGAAAAATTTTGATTATTTATTAAGGAAGAATATTGTTGTATTACCTATATAATTGATTTTATTATTGATAGCGGGTATTTATTTAACAGACCATCTTTATATATTGAATTACAGTATTATTTCTGTTATAAATAAAACAAGTATAAATGAAAATAAATAAAAACAAAACCTAGATTATAACAAAGTATAAAAAATGATCTTAAAATTTCAAAAATGACCTTTAAGTACAAAAAAATAACTGGAAACTAAAAAGTACCAAAAATGCAAAATAAAAACTATTTATTTGAACTCTTATATTACCAAATTACATTTTGTGATTACAAAGGTATATCCTGAATATCATAAAAAAAAAAATTCAAAATCCTATACTATCCTAGATCTAATTAGAAGCATGATATAAAATATACTGTATTTTTAATAAATAAATCTGGCATCCTTACAATAAAGATATACCTATGTAATTTCTGTTCCTCAGATTTATCATAAATACTTACTTTATTCAATACTAGAAATGAATCTTTGTTAGCATAAAGATTTAGAAGTCTCAAAACTTTCGGGTCCAAACGATTCCTTGTGTAGTGATTGGACACATCATGGATAACACCAATAATGTCCGCTTCTTCAATAGAGTTCACAGAGTCATTGGCAAATGCCTTATCCAAATTATACCTAAATTCATTGTACAATAAATGTTAAAAGTAAGCTAATTTCAGGGCGAAAAAAAGAAAAAGTCACAATTACCTACTTTGAGATTTCTTTAGAATCTACTAAGCCAGGAGTGTCCAAAAATACTAATTGTGTATCATCCACATTTCGAACTGCACGGACACTGGATTTTGTCGTGTGAACCTTGCTAGAATACGGACATACCTGTGAAACACAGTTTTACAGACTGTTTAACAACCAATATTTCACTGGTTTAAAAATAGGTATGACATTTTTTTAATCGTAATGGTTAAATTGTAAGCATTATACATGTTCCTCAACGGCGTGTACCTACTCCTCTTTGAACGATTGAATTTATCAGAGAACTCTTGCCGGCATTCGGAACGCCTATAATGGCGATTTTTAATAGTCTCTGTCGTTCGCGATCTGCGTCATCAGTCTCGACACTGTCACCACCGTCGTGGCTGCGACACCCATCTGGTACTGAACCGAACTCGCGTTTCAACAAGGCAGCGTGGACGCGATACGGTATAGCGAACGGTCTTGGAAAAAAGGCCGAACGGAAAACCGTACTCAAACACTTGGCCATTTGGAGTAAAAACACTGTTCAGACACCAAAACCCGTTGTGGCTCGGTATTAATCGGCCCCGTGTTTCAACGGTAAACGCGCGTTTTAGTTAACACAACAATAACAACGGGTAGGTACAGCATAATAATAATAATAATAATAGAAAAATTACAGACTAGAAAAAAACTGGTATTATTAAATTTTAAATTTTAATATTATAATCGAAGAAGGCATTACAAATAATTGCAATAGTGCATACCCCACGTGCCAATTATGACTGATACTGGTTATCAGCGATAGTCCCATAGATAACACTGATAGTAGATTTATCATCTTTGTAAAAAGTCTTTCCAAATTCAAATTTTTACCGAATCTTGTGCTTATGCGTAGTTAGAAGAGGGCTTGAGAGGCTAAGTCCCCTTAAAATTACTCAAAGCCCCCCCCCCTCAGAATTTTTGTGAATTACAATATTAAAGTTAATGCTTTTTTCAGGGAACGGTTATCCTGAATTTGGTCACTGCCTGCATCGAAACCTGGTTTGAATGATTAAGTATAATTAGTGTAGAAAATATATTATTAAATAAATAAAAATTAGGTACAAAACAAATTATACTTTTATAATGTCGTCACTTTTAAGTGACGAAAACTTTTGTATACATATGTTAAGCGTCTATAATGAAACTGAGAATCATTGGCTATATTGGTAACTATCATTAATTGGATGTCTTCTTAGTTTTTACTTGGCTTTTGACACAAATGAGACACTTTATCAATTTCGATACACCTACAGCTGCGCCTGCTGCTGACATGCATTCTTCGTGGAACATATGTCGGCAGTAGAACACTAACGCTTTGCCGACACGGTCCTGACCGATGATACATTTGTTACAAGCGTTGCAGACGTGTTGGTGGTCTATTCTAACCCCTTTTCTCATCTCGCACTGATGTTTTTCGAGCAATTCAAAACAATCGGTCACGACGATTTTCGTGTGCTCTTCTTCTACGCGCACTTGCAACTTGTAATTAGTTATCATGTTGGCGATCGCGTTCTTCAAATCCGGTATCTGCGTGTTCATGCCAATCTTACGAATCAAAAACGTAGGGTCGGTATACGTACCGATTCTCTGCATGAGAACTAGCAGAAAGTCGGGCTTGTCTAGGGACAAATTGATTAAATCGTGCCACAAGTAGGATTCATTTTGGTTCTTGCATATGTCGATGGCTTGTTCGATGTCACGCAATTCGTTCACTACGAGATTCAACTTTTTCTTAATGTTACCCATCCGACCTAATAAGTATGCCATTTCGGGGTAGTATTTCCGGCGTTTGCACACGTCTAAAGCGTTCGCCATTGAATAATGGTCGTTTTGCTTTAGAAATGGTAAAAGTTTTTCATAATCGAATTCCGAGTACAATAATATCAAATTATCGTACAGGTTGTATCTGGCTATCATTCTAGGATCTTTCCTCGTGAGGGCGTCTAGATATCTATACAAATATAGTTTGTTATTTTTTAACTTGCCCAACACTTTATCAACGGGTATTTTATTGGTGTGTAAAAGTATGCGTATCGCTCGCTCACAGTCTAACCGCATAAAATCTTCAATCGTGTCGTGTATAAATGGATAGAGATTGTATTCAGTGATCAATTCAAATGCCCGTTTGTGTTTAATATGCAAATACATTTTTAAAGCGCCATGCAATTTACCAGAGTGAGTGAACAGAATCGCTAAACCTTCGAGAAGTTCTGAACTCGAATTTAACGCTAAATGACTACTCAATGCGTTTGTAACAGCGGATACGTTGTATAACGAGGGCGGCCATAGTTTTACTAATTTCAAAAAACCTTTGGGTTCTTCGTTTAAGTATTCGTTCAATATTTTTTCGTAATATATGGGATCCAAAGTTACATTTCCTGCAGTAGTCGGTACGTAAGCACTTACTTGACGAAGTTGTTGCACTTTTTCAAATTTTATTAGTTCTTCTTGCCAAAGATTTTTATCGTTTCCACAAAACTCGGCGGTTAATTTTCCCGCCTCTGTGTATTTCCCCATATCAAATAAATGATCGGAAAACGTTTTTCCAACCGATATTTTAGAATTTCTCTTTAACGCAGAGTTTTTAGAATTGACTATTTCCATTGCTTCTACGTATTTCTCGTGTTTCATAAGCCATTCGATTCTATCGTCATCGTCATACGGATGCGCAACAATTATGTCTTTAGGACTGACAATCACGAATAGGTTTTCCTCGACCAGACTCTCGAGGGTCAAATCGTTATATTTGTAATTTTGAAAATCCCGCAAAGACAAGTTATTGTTGTACAACTCGACATAATTATTCGGTACTCGAGTTTCGAGTACACAGAGCTTGGGTCTCGTCGACTCTCCACGTCCGCATAATTCTTTTGGACAGCATAAGATTACCAATTGGTCGTCGTCGTTGAGCAGTCCAATGCCGGATATAAGATAATCTATACGGAATTCCAAAATCGGTTCCATCACATAACTCGGATCGTCCCCGAGTCTTTTTTGCGCCGATTGACGTTTGACCGAACACATTATCACCGTGTCCGCCCAACCGACGAGTAGTGTCAGCCGACGGTCGTTGTCGGTCCACGTCAAATTACATCTGTACGGACTAGAAGGCAACGCGATATTTTTCCCGTTCCACTCGATCGGTTCCAGCGGACACTGAGCGTTTCTGTCGTACACGTGTAGACCCACGTCCGAAGTCCAAGCCACCAGATGTTTGTGCCACCTCACGTTGTGCACCGTTCCGTGGTACAAAACGGTGGATTTCGAACGTCCTAGGAGAAATTTCTTCTGATGAAGCGTTAGACTATCGTTGCCGGCGATGAAATACGGGTGAACGCCGGATCTGCTGCGGAACAACGGGTCTATGGCGACGAAAGCGACACGGCGGCCCAAAGACAGTCGGTGAACGGGCGTTTGAGTGTCACCCATCGACGAGGAGAGATCGTAAATGATTACGTTCCCGTCGTCGGCGCACGTGGCAACGAATTCGCCACCGCTGCTCACACTTATTTGATTTACCGGCACGTCGCGATGTGGCCGTAGCGGTTTGTTCACGACGTTACCCTTAAAGTCCAAGAAATGAATGGAACCGCGTTCGGTGCCGACGCACAAGAATTTCGAATGAGCCGCGAGACAACTGACACCGTATTCGGTTAAAATAGTTTCCACGTCATTCTCGAGACGTTCATACTTCAGTTTCGGCTCGACTGCTTCAACCGTTTTCCCGGCAAATAATTGCTCGTCCTGCTGCTCCATTATTTTTCCCCCGTTCAGTCAATATCTGTAAACGATAATTAAAATTTGATATTGATATACGTTTTTAAAGCACTACTTTTTATATGAAAGCCGTTTTACCCAGGGCCGGATTTGACGAGTGGCTTTACGCTTTAGGGGCACTCAACCGTGGTAGCCGGTAGGTCCAAGTTAGATTTTTAAAAAATAAAAGCGATATGGTATTCAATGTAAAATAATTATTTTGCAATTCATTTTAATACAGATAAGTAATAATCTTCAAGAGGCTGCAAAACCAACATCTGTTTTCTCTGTTCGTCTCGCGCTTAATATCGTATGTATAACAATAAAGAAATAATTAATAATATAGAAATAAAGGAAAAAAGCATTTTGATATGACGTTTTTACTATTTTTTCCCCAACGTTAGTGATCACATCACTATCCTACGTCTGTATGAAATTGTTATCTGGAATACTATCGGTGACGGTCGATGAATAATTAATTTATGCATTTATAATGAGACCGATTGGATATTTTGCTAATAGGCATACACTAAATTGACTAAATCACATACGTTTTAATTAGAACAATTTAATTTTCAATTAAACTGTTGTATTTCGAATTTTCCAAATCATGCGAATTCTAATATGAACAATATGATCTGTGATGATGTTTACTAATGAACGCGGGTCGTGAATAAAAATATAGTGGGAAAATTTCCATAGTAAAGTTACAAAAAATATTTCGTAACATAGAAACAATTTAATGTAATTAAATACTTATTTTCAATTATTGAAAATATTGATTCGTTTTCATCTACGAGTCGGTGATGCTGTTTTGCTGTATTTAAAATTTCGTTATTCGTCCCTGCGAGAGTATAGATCGGGTATTCTGATCCTTAGATCTCTAGATCTCTTTAAGTCATTGTGTTTTTATGATGGTTATTAAAGTTGTCTACCAAAATCGATTTAGCCATTTTGAAGATTATCAAGCAAAATTATCTCTAAAATTTTATTTTAGATAATTTTATGACATTGAAATTTTATTAAGATAAAACCAAAGAAAAAAAATAACTAAAAATTAAGTAAAAAAAAAACCAAAAGTAGTTACATACCGTGATACACAAAATGTTAATTGAAAAATATGAGAAATCTCTGCAGTCTCTACAACAGAGGTATGTCATCACTCGTCGATAAAACAATATAAAATAAATTAATGACTAGATCAGATAATAATATTTTCAATGTATTTATACAGAATAATATAAATTAGATGCATGAGCAGTCAAGTATTGATGGCCTGTCATCGTCGCTTTTTCAATAATACAACTTTTTAAATATAGCAAATATACCATTCCTGTTGCATGTAGGTGCATATCAATCGATGGCCAGATGTATTAATTCATTTAACTGTGGATAGTCGTGGGTTTTATGCATTTAATGGCGGCATATTTAATTGTATAAATAAAGCTAATGATTAGAGATAGAATTTTGATGACTATTGCATTTTTTTTCAATAAACTCTATAAGTTACAGATTTGTTTTTAATTTTTTCGTAATTTTCGTAATGAATGCATTATTTAATTTTTATTTTAAATACATTCTTTTTCGAATTTTGAAAAATATTAGGTACATACAATTAAATTTTTGTCTATTTTAAACTTCTTTTTGTACAATTTGAGATTTTGTAAATCGTAATAAATTGTTTCAATATTACTTGGCCAAAAAAAAACAAAAATTGACCGGATACTTATACCTTTTCTATTTGTATAATATTTTAATTTTATCTCAAAAATGTGTATAGCTATGTATTTTATACCTGTTCAACTTACTTCACGTGTTTTGTAAAAAGTTTACTATGCTAATATTTATCAATCTGTCTTAAAATATAATTCAAAATCAATTAACTACTAGTAATTTTTAGTTTATTTTGATACCTACCTATCTAACCTTCTTCATATCAATTCTAACATAAATAAAAATATTATGACTCTTTTCAAATAAAAATAAACGTACCACCATTGATTATAAATACTAGTATTTATAATCAATGGTACCACGTATGTGCATGAACAGAAGTTTTTTGTAATATTCTTATCTCTTGACTATATTTTGATATATTATTATAACAATCTTTTTAATTGATAGTTTTGTAGAAAACCCATTCTAAAAATTACAATCTTCCATTGTAACGTATTTGTGGAACTGATGAAGCACTTAATAAATGTGTTATACAAATTAAATAAATTACATGATTTGAAAAATAACTATTAGATATAGCATTTATAGCACATAATAAAATTATGTGGTTATGTAGATTAGTTTTAAAATTAGTAAGTTGTCATTCTAAATTCAATATTGGTTTTTATCACAATATCACAGAAATTTAATATGATACCAATCATTTTTATTATTCCCTCTACCCCATAACAAAATATGTATCTATTTTAAAGAACAGAAAATCTCATAAATGAGATATTTCCTTTATCTCCCCCCTTAAATACACCAAGTTATAATATTGTTTGTATTAATTATTAAAGCTTTGTATGCGTGTTGATCATTGACAACATATTGTGTTTGCAAAAACAAGGGACACAAATCGATTATTAATTGGCTTAATTGGCAGGTCATATTAAACTTGTTTTTAATTATGATTATAGTGATTAACCTTAAAAGCCTTGTGTAATCGATTTTATTGTTGTTTAGTAAATTGTAGGCCAATACACAGATACAACAATGATTTTATGACCCATCATTGTGTCATTAATTACTACTAAACTAAACTGCAATCAATGATATCTTCTTGTATTTCTAAGCCTTGAAATTCAGACTAAACAACAAAATAAAACACAATTTGTTGTATTTATTATGTTTTGTGTGAATAGATAAATATTAAATAGGTGTACATCATTATTTTAAGTTTTGACTTTTCCTCAATATCCTTCAGAAATTTCTCTAGCTATCTTCGTATACAGGTAGGATAAATTGCCAAATTTGTTCTAAAACTTTTATTACATTCTATTATTCGTAGCTTGCTATTATATGTATTCTTTAATAAGTTTAATACAATTAGTAATAAGTATGATAAATTGAGTGACTGCTAGCCAATATCATGAAAGTTTATTTCCTTCTATCCTAAATAATCTGTCCTAAACATTATTTAAATAAAAAACTATCTATAAAATTATACATAATCTCTATATAACATATAAACGGCTTTGATCTTTGATCTAACTAAGAATCAACATAGAGTCCAAACTGTATATAATAAACTATATAAAATTGAAATTTTGAGGATGCCTTCATATTATCAGCATTTTAAAGGCACCTTAAAAGAAAGGATTTTCCGAAATTTGCGTTTTTAGCATAAAATTTGTTTTTACATTTACATAATTTGTTGAATTCGGTAGTCTGCATCCGGAAAAATAAAGTAATAAATAAATGAAGTAAAAAAAAAAAAAAAATGATCTTTATATATTTTTATCGTAGTAAAATAATGACTAACAAATTTTTCTGTAATAAAAATTTGAAAAATACAATATTAAATATAATATTATAGGATTATTGAGCTATTTAATCACAGAAATTACATTTCTTTTCCTTACCTAGCTCTTTGAAATTTGGAACTCATGGAGAATAGTTGATACGTAATGTGTGTTCAAGGTGAGAAACTATTAATTTTGTTCGATACGTATGCGGAAACAGGAGAAGGAATGTTTAATTGTGGAGGATTTTTTTAAATTATAGTAAATATCTTAATCAAGTAAGGCAACAGTTGGTGGTCTAGATTCTGCCTTCGGCGGTCCGCCAGTTGTCGACCGCTGCTGTAGACAGTAATTTTAAGTAGAGTGCATAGTATTTACTACTAAACACCACAGTATACAGAGAACATTAAAATAAATTATACTAATTAATTTTTATCTAAAATTTACTTTAATCTTATTGTTGAGTATATTTTACAATTATATATTATATAAATCTTAATATGGCTATCAATCAAGAATAAAAAACGCAACATAAATATAAAACAGACCAACAAAAGAAGCACAACATATCAATAAAACGAAAAGTTTGTAGCTACTGCGACTATAAAAAAAAAAAGGTAATTAACAAAAGACAATGTACTACTTGCTAGAGACATATTATATGCAGTGAACACCAATTAATAAAACGTCTATTCTTCTAGATTTAGATTTTAAGCTTATAAACACAACACTGGACCAAATGCTTTTGCATAGAATTCTTCAATTGAGCTTATGCAAAAATTGTATTTAGACTTCCATCAAAATTCAAAAATGATCAATATAATAGTGAAATAACAGAACCACACATTTTAATTTTGATCTCAGAATTCAAAATCAAAATCATTATAATTCTAAGTACAATGATGAAAATTTTTTTTCTTAAAATATTATACAGAGGACTCTTAAAAAAGTTAAGCAAAGATAAGTAAAGTATGGACAAGAAAACTGGACATACTTCGCTCTTCGAGTTAAATACTATGGTGGGTGTGTAGAATTTTAAAGAAATGATAATCATTTCTGCAGCAATACAATTCTGAATGAAAGAAGTTAATAATATAAAGAACAATAATAGTCGTCATTTTCAACATTCCCACTAAAGAGTATTTGATCTGAGAGGCAAATAATATCCGTGGTGAGAAGTATGTTTGGTTTTTTTTTGTTTATACTTTATTTTACTATTTTTTATCTAATAAGTAAAGAAAAGCAAAAAAAAAATTAATGAGAAAAAGTATTAGAAAAAAAAAAAAATATACAAAATTCTTTTTTCACATTTTCAAAATTTTTTTGCACTGAAATATTTTTTATATTGTTGTCTACTCATGTTTAAATTTTCATAAAGTATGGATTAAAAGAAGATAGTTTGTAAGTTTTTTTTTTCTACTTTTGGGTAGTTAAAAAGTACGAGTGTTCACAAAAAAAAAAATAAAAAATATACCTAAAAACTTTTTCACATTCACATTTTCAAAATTTTCCTCATATTACTGTCTATTTATTTTAATTTTCATAAAGTTTAGATAAAAAAAAAAATGATTGTTTCAGAGTCCTTTTTGCAAAACTTTGGTTATTTTTCCCAAAAGAAAATTGAGGAATTTGAAAAATGAACTCTTAAGTACCATCTAGAGGCAAATCTGGTTTCAAAAAGTTTCTAATCAAGACTTGTAGACAAGTATTCCTTTACAAAAAAAAGAGTTCACAGAAAAAAATACTAGCTTCTTCGCTTTGTTCAGTATTTGAAATTCAACTTTCAAGATGAAAAGAATTATGTTTAGATAGGATTAACCAAGTTTTAAGGATTTTTGTTGATGTTGCTTAATTAGCAAAAAAACATATACCTATTATTAAAGTTAAACTTTATATCCACGAGTTATTAGTTTAATATAAATTTAATTATAAGTATATTATGATTTAAAACAAATTTAAAAATCTTAAAGGAATATTGAGTTCATAAAGTTAAAAACCAGATTTTACCAAATAACTTTTAATATTTTTGTTTTAATTTAATTACTTCAATATATAAAAAGTATTAAAATAATTTAAAACAAAATTTAAATTTAAAAAATAATCAACTTTTGACTGAAAAATAATCACCAGTTTTAGATAATAATGAATATTTTATGTAAGACTCACTTAAAATGCTTATAAAAAGATAACTGACATAACATTTTTGAAATTGTTTCACTGTTTTTAAATATATATGAGTAAAGAAGGTGTAATATATATTAGCTAATAATATCAAGAAATTTATTATTTATTAGAAATAAAAGAAAGGCATTTCCAAAATTCTCTATTTATACAAAATGTGGTTAAATATTTTAGAACAATTTATTCCGTAATAATTTCTTTAAAGTATCTTAGTATCAGAATTATCTACAGAAACCTATGCTATACACACTGATCTGAGCAAATTTTAAAGTAGAATTATTTTTGTGAAACCTTCGCTTTGCTCAAAATCTAAAATGTAGATCAAATAAAATGATCAAAGTTTTAATTTTAAATTTAGTATTTGTTAAAGATAAATATAAATGTTAATATACAAAATCAGTATAGTGAAAAGCATATATTATCACACGCATAGAAAAGTTTAAGTATGTTATAATATGGGACTGATAGAATCTATAATATAGAAGATTATAGAATATGTTATATTATAACAAGGGTGGTGAGAAGAGACTTGGAAGCCAAATTATTGAATGCTAAATATGTAAAAGCCAAGAAAAAATATTTTCAATGTCCTTCTTTGAAAGTTCAAGGAAAATATATTGCAGTTACTTATTTATAGTTAGGTTAGGATATTTTCAAATACATTTATGTTGTTAATTTAAAACAGACTAATATTATATATTAATATATAACAAATTAATAAAAACAATTATTTGTGTTGTTCAATACATCCATGTTATTAATAAACATTATGATCACAATCCTAATACCTATTGCATTAAAAAAAAAAAAGTATACAATAAAACAATGCACAATCAATAGTTTATTATAATATTAGTTAGAATAATTGTATAGTACAGATCATATTTAAACAAATTAATATTTGGGATCTTCTATATATAACACGGAATGATGAATTATTTAAAGTTTTAATTTTTTTTTTTATTGCGGTATACTACCCAATTTTGAACAATTCATTCCACATTACTGAAAACAAAAACAAAAATAAGTACTTATGTTGCTAAACAATAAAATAGTAACACTGTTCTAATAGCAAAATTATTCCCTTAAATTATATGCATAAATCTTAAAGCTTTAGTATATCTAATAGTTTTAAATTATAAGTACAAGATGTGTAGTATACTTAATTAAAAAGCTTATTTTCAATATTATTATCTAAAAGAGCATATATAATAGAAGTACATAGGTACCTTAGCATTTTAACAAAACTATATTTTTAAGTTTTAATTTGTTTTACACATAATATGATGTACATAATTATGCAAATTAATTGTTCTACATAGAAATTTAAGTTAGTATAATAAATAGTTACACCAATCAATATTCTTACTCAATAACCATTAATCATCAAATAATATATCACATGTTCTTATAAACTCATACATATATCTGTAAAATTACTTAAAGCAAAAAAAAATTTAACCATGAAAATATCCACTAGCCAACCCGAAGTATGTATTAATGTTCAGCTCTTTATGTTAACTTAACTCAAAATGACAAAATAAGCATTACATAGCAAATATTAAAGCATTAAAATATTAACTTTGTGTTAGTAACCATTCATCAGATTTACTTTTTTAAATATTTAATTTAAAATAACTACTTGAATGATAATTGATTATGTTAAAAAAAAATAATAATAATAAAAACCATTAGCAAAGATATATGATATATATAGTTTTAATAGTAGTATAAGCACATTTAAATTCTAAATTGTATATTGAATATTAAAATAATTATCACATTTTACATTTCATGACTAGTTAATAAAAAGAAAATAATATATTACCACTCAGTTTCAATAAATATAAAAAGAAAAAAAAATGAATAATTTTAATACTAGTATAAAATGAAAAAAAAAAGAAATTACTCTCATGTTAAATTATATTAAATCACCTGTTTGTATGAACAAAATTATTCAGCGTTTGTTAAACAAAATATATTTTTTCAAGCATTCCTCTAAACCGCAATAAAATCCAAGTGTTATTAGAAAAATCTTTTTTCTTTTAAACTATATTATGAATTTTAAAAAATTAATCAAACTAATACGATTTTGAAACTGGTAAATTATCATGGAATACTTATTTGTAACTAATTTTTTTTCTGTTTTTATAAATGGACACTTATAGTTAAGTCTAATTATATCTTTAGAACCTAGTGCCCATTGAATTTTTAAATTTATAAATTATGTAAATACAGAAAAATCTTCTTGATCAGGTACATACACAATGCGCAAGGTGTTGGTGTATCCAGAACCTTTCTTCCATCCAGTGACGACTACAACTGGATCTCCGGAATTGATAAATCCACGGGATTTACCGAAATTAATTGCATGCACTACACGTGTGTCCACATCCTTCAACCAATCACTTAATGGTTGTTCTGCGAAAATACAATGAAGTTTAAAACAAATCATAAAATGTATTTAGTTTATGTTCTAACCATTATAATATAAAGGTAAGATTCCACGATAAATATGACATTGACGGGCGACTTGGGCATTTCTGGTCAAAGCTATGATGGGACTACGTGGGCGATATTTGGAAATTAGATGAGCAGAATGGCCAGATGTTGTAAGTACAACAATGGCAGCTGCTTTACTTTTATTAGCAGCATCTACTGCAGCAATAGCTGTTGTGTGTGAAGCATCCAATGGTAAGGTAACCTTAAAAAAGTTGAATGTATTTATATAATATAAATTTTCTTTTATTTCTATAGTATACTTACAGCAGATGACAGGTCAGCAAACAACTGTTTTTGCCAAACGGCTGTTTCAGCTTCTTTACAGATGGTAGCCATAGTACGTACACACTCTAATGGATATTCACCTTTGGCTGTTTCACCAGACAACATAACACAGTCAGCACCATCTAAGATGGCATTTGCTACATCAGAAGATTCTGCTCTGGTAGCACGAGGTTTCTTAATCATAGACTCCAACATTTGAGTTGCACAAATAGCTGGTTTGCCGGCCTATAAATATACTACCGTAAGTTACTGTACAAAAAATAATTTGACACAACATAAGCTAATAAAAAGAACCTTGTTGCAACGAGCGATCATAGCTTTCTGGGCCAAGAAAACTTTTTCTGGTGGGATTTCAATACCTAGATCACCACGAGCAACCATAATACCATCAGATGCTTCAATAATTTCTTGTAAGTTTTTCATGCCTTGATGGTTCTCAATTTTTGAAATAATCAATATGTTTTTGCCCTTTTCACCTATAAAAAAAAGGTTCAAGTACACATTTGTATAAAAATTACTGAATTAACTTTTTTAATTTACCCAAGATCTCTCGGATTTCTTTAATTGCAGCAGCTTCTCTGATGAATGATGCAAAAATCATATCTACACCTTGGTCTACTCCAAATTGCAAATCACTCTTATCTTTTTCAGATACAGCTGGTAAATCTACAGGTACACCAGGTAAGTTAACACCTTTACGACTTCCTAATGAACCACCATTCTCAATGGTACATACAATATAATTGCTGCCTATAAAAAACAAAAAAATTATGAAAGCCAATCAGTTAGATTTTCATTGCAGTTGATAATATGAATTCGGAACACCTACCAATTTCTTTAACAATCAAGGAAATTAAACCATCATCAACATATACTCTGTTGCCTGGCTTCACCACTTTGGTGATGTTTGGGTAGTCAACATATACATTAGTAGCATTTCCACTGTTTTCAAAGGCCTTATCGGTTGAAAGACGGATTTGTTCTCCCTTTTTCAATTCAACTTCGGCAGAACCACCCTAAAATAAAATAGTTTAAAAATAAAATAATGTTTAAATTTAAATTTGTTTGTATCACTAAGATAACTTACTCCTTCTAACAAACCAGTCCTAATTTCAGGTCCTTTAGTATCTAAAGCAATAGCCAGTGGGCTATAAACACCAATCTTTTTGCCGTAATTTTCAGCAGCTTGTCTCAAATTTTTTATGGTATTAGCATGATATTCATGTGAACCATGAGAGAAGTTTAAGCGACCAACATTCATGCCAGAATCAATCATCTGCTCAAGTGTTTCCACAGCAACCGAGGCGGGTCCTAAAAGACATAAGTAATAAAATATTGTTATACTTATTTGAAATAAACAAACTGGTCAACACTTACCAATAGTACAAATGATACCAGAGAGACGAACAAATTGAGCTTCAACATCAATATCTAAGGAGCTCATATAATCTAAGTGAGTAGTCGTATTATCATGGTTCAATACGGTTTTAGCCATCTAAAGTTAAAAACAAAAATTACATTAATTATATCCAAAATTAAACACAATATCTAAATCAACAACTTAAGCAGACATTGTGCAATTTATCACTGAATGTTGGCCAAGTAAACTTATTACAACTATTGGTATATAAAGAGCATTTATTCATCAAAAAATTGCACAACTGTAATGGACAGTTTTTGAATTTAATAGCATTACGTCCAATAATAAGATAAAATTGAAAGGTCATTGTACAACAGTCAAGTCTAAATGCAGAAATACCAAGCATGAGGACAGATTGCAAATGGTATTTTAGTTAGCGTAAGCAGTGAAAAAAAATTGTATGGTTGTGCCAAAAATTTAACACGTGGTCAATCAATGATTGTTGGCATACAAGTTCAAGTCTATTGTCTATTATTGTACAATAATTTGTAGAAATTTATATTACATTTTATATTTTTAGTAGGTACCAATGGAAAAATTAGTAAATTACCTCATATTTTACAAATGTTGATAATATTTATAATTTATTTCAATCTTAACCTCAATGTAATTTTGTTTTACTTATTTTAATTCTAAAATAATGAAATGAAAAAACTATGAATTTAAACAAAGAAGTATTGGTTTAAGATTAATAGCTAACATAAATTGCACAGATAAAACACATTTATCATGTATCCTTATTTATTGTATACGCACATAATTAGTGTTTTAATGTACCAGTATCGCAAACTTAACTAGGTTTATTCAGAGAGAGAACACATTCTGCTGGGGTATCTAACTCAACCATCTGTCCAAATTTTTACTTTCAAGCAATCTAATGTTTTGATAGAGTCTGTAACTCTTTCACCAACAGACTGCATTTAATTAATTTATTATACATATTTTAAACTTAGGCATGCAGATTTGTTTGTTTTTATAATAAAAGATGTATCAAATTCAAAGGGAGAGTGACAATTAATATTTTTAAATTATTTTAAATAAATCCAATTATTACTTGTTCCGAATTACATAATGATAATACCTATATTGTACTAAATTTGTTGCATATTTAGTTATTCTACTTTTACGAGGTTAGGGTTCTTCAAATTCAGCTAAACAATTTTTGAATATTCAAGAATCTAGAATATAAGAAAATAACCACACCCATAAACTATTACTATTTAGAACATACTTATAGTTTAGTTATAATTAGGCTATAAACTGATAACAGAAAATTAACAAATATTGAAGTTTAATAAATATTAATTGTTACACTGAGATGATTTTATCTGGATAAATTTAATTTAACTAGGATTAATCCATATTAATAATATACTGACCTTGATTTTCAAGGTCAAAATATAATTAAATTAATTGGATTATTGGTGGTAATACATTATTAAAGTTCAAAGATATAATTTTAAAAATAAGAATTCCATGCTTTCCAATAATATTTAATTCATATATATATTATAATAAAATAGATTTGTAATGATTTAAAAATATAAAACAATTAAATAAGATTTAAAAATCATATCAAATTAATATTATAAAATTATTGATAGTTAATTTATTAATTTATATTAAGTATTGTTATTTTTACTATCATTAAAAATAATATAGAAATCAGTAATGCACCCATCATTAGGTTTTTATAAAAAATGTAATTGGTGTTTTTAATAAAATAACTATATACAATTATCAAAGGTTGTGTGAAATATTTTATGACAATTTAGGACACAAAAGCTGTGCATTTAGCTGTTTTTGAAACAAATATAAAAGCCACAATACAAATAGACAATAATAATAGTGTATGCCATATCCTTTGTAAAATTATATTACAAGTATAATCAATTAATTTAGTATTATACACCTCAGGTACAATGCAGTTAGACTGCATGTTTTTTGAGTAGAAACCGAATCTTGCTGATGTTGTAATCGCCGCCAGAGGAGTTTTCACAACACCGTTTGCTACAAAACGGAAGACGAATGCCGGCACACGGTGCATTTAAACACTAACTTTGTAGGTAATATGAAATTGGGGTTAAAAACAAAAAACAAAAAATTATATACATACATACATACAAATATATATATATGTATGTATGTATATATATATAATATAATTAAAGTAAAAATAATAATATTACATTAGAGACAAATTTGGTATTAGTTTCGCTAAACTCGAGAGCCTAGTAATCTTGTGCTTCGGTAGTTATGGTAAAATTATGATAAGATTAACTTATTATTTAATAATCGGATGTAACAACTTATGAGTATAATATAATAAGCACTAGGTATAAGAACTATGAGCATTTACAAATAATTATTGTAGGTATGAGATCGATGGAGAAAATCGTTATAGGCTCAAGGTTATTGCAATGTCAATGGTGAATTCTACTAATGATAATCTATGTGGTGCGCGAACGCACTCGACAAAGTGTAAGTGTATTAATAATAATAATAATAATATAATAGAAATAGCGGACGACAAAATATGTCGTTCCTTCGTATACTTACATTGGTTTTTGGGTTTTTCGTTTGGCGGTGAAGAGAACGCGAGTCAAAGAAACTGGCGGAATATTAAAAGGGATCGAGTGAGTGCAGCGAACAGGTACCTAACTAACAATATTGGAAGCTGTTCGGATAGGACACGAAACGAATAATTATTGTTCTTTACTTCCCAAACACTCGGGCGAAAATCGACCGTGCGTACCGGAGAGCCGCTGACTGAGTGAATGTGGTAACGTTTTCCGTTTTCGATTTTTTTTTCCCAAGCGATTTTCGACGGATTCGTCGTATCAATCGTATCACCCACCGTTGTCTGATCCGTGGTCGTGGCGGGGAATACGGGTTTAATTTAGAACACTAAACAGATAACCTGGCTGGCCCGATCAAGGTGAAGACAACTACTACCGTGTAAAAAACTCAATACTACAAAGCCGCTATAGTCGTTACGATAATACAATTTAGTGTTTTTACAAAATAACAATATTTAAATCGAAAAATATTGGCAATCGTTCATGTACGCGAAACATATGCCTATTGTGATAACTGTGCATAGTAGTTGATAACGATATTATTCTATCTGATCTTTCCTTAGTTCATAATTAGGTATTAATATACTATGTAAATGACCTAAGGATTTTTCACTTTGTATGTTTTGCATACGCCGTACGATATACGTAGGATGACTGTATACTAATCTATATAACCTAACGTCCTGTATTGTACGGGATTGTTCCGTGTTTCAACTATGACGTGTCCCGTTGTCCCGACCAAGGGCGTACTTAGGATTATGGTATACATATTTTATAAATTATTACTTGTTAAAATCTTTGAATCTTTAGAATTTATTTGAATCATACAGTTTATAATTTTTGATTTTAGTATTTTATTTATTTTTTGTTTCATTTGATTTTATAAAGTTTTCTTCGTTATTATTTCCATATTTATTTAATGTAAAATGTGTGTACTCAAATATTTTACTATTTCTGTATGTACATTGCCATCTGTAATGTTTATCATAGATCTTAAATAATATTACTGGATACGAACTGTTGTCTCCTTCATAAGCTTAAGCTTTTGGAGACAATCATTTACACAATATTAATATTTTATTTAAACTTGTTTGTATATTTTTTATTAAATGTAATAAATTAAATTATTAATATTATTAAAGTCTTTGTCCCATCTCATAGCTTTTTATCACGGGTATTTTCGTAATTTTTTTTATTCCCACGTTCTTTCTCTTCTTCGCCAGTAGTAGTATTAAACTCGGGTTCGTTTTTATTTTATAATGTTTTCTAAGACCCTTTGTTTTTGTTCAATTCGTGCTGTCAAGTGTTGTATTATAGGAAAATAAATATATGTGTGTGTGTGTGTGTCGGTGTGTTATGTATATATATATATATATATATATGGAGATATGTTGGTGCACATGGACAGTGCTCGTAGAATTAGTTTAGCATAGTAAGTAATTTTAAGCCAGTGGGACAATTAATATTAAGTGTCAATGAAGCAAATAAGCAGAGACAGAAAAAAAAATGTTCATTCTAAGAATTTGAGTCGTTACTACCAACAGCGCTCAAGTTAGTTTTTATTTTAAATTTTTAATGTAAAATACTAAAGAATGGTAGAACTTACATATTATAAGAAAACTTCACTCTGGATATTCCAGTGATCGTTTATCGTAGCCAGTTGTCCAGAGTAAAAGGATTTTAGAGTGGCATCTAGAATAAATCCTAAGATAGTCAACTTATTTTCTTTTACTGCGTGAGCTCATTTATCGTGGCCTTTTAAGAGAAAAGAAACGTTAGACTTTTCGCGGGTATCTGTTGCTGCATGCCTGACGGTTCTGTAGTTTTCTAGACTCGAACGCATAATTGCCGTTATGGACACAAGTACTACTTGTACTTACTTTAATTATTTTACTTACATTTTTTTTTTGTTTTTCTAAAGAAACAATTCGATTTTAAGTATTTAATCAACATGAGTTATACCCTTTTAATTTTATTAAAGTGGTTTTCTATTTCATATTGTGCTTAATAATACCACCGTTATTTCTTCTTGAAATTTAAATCTGAAATAATTAATTTCAAATTGTATTCCTATCGAAGCACAGGAATCGTTTAATAATCCAGAAAAATACTCTGAGTAATAAAGCATAATATTGTGTAAAACTAATCAGGTAGTGTATTATAAACATTACGAAATAATTATGTTTAAAGTTGGTAATTTTGAGAACATTATGTTTAGCATTAAACCTAGGGAATACATATTTCATTATATAATTATTGTTATTTAGTTTACAAAACATTCGCAACGAATTCAATAACATAGATTGTACCTAGGTATGTAGATATAATATTAAATGAATCGTGACACAAAATTATAAATGGTTTAAACTTTTTTTCTGAATAAGAACTTTATAACGGGTAGTTAAAAGAAAATATTGTTCTTAACTAATAATATGTTTCCATAATTTATATACAAACTGTACATGCATAGTATTAAATTTAATGTATGATCCTTTTTGATATTTTTTAAAGAACGTAGAAACGATTTCTACTTCAGTAACATAGCGTTTTGAACATCTGAAGCAAAACACATGATTGCTTATTTTTTAAGTGTAACAATTTATTAGCACTCTTGAATTTTGGAATTCTAAATTAATAAATTTAAGAAACAATATAAGAAAATTAAAATTATCGCCGAACAGTTAGTTTTAAATTGCATACACTAAGTTAACAAATTAATTCTTACTTCCAACTCATGAATCAATTTTTTATTGATATAAATATATTTTCAAGTCTTTAGGAATACAAAACTCAATATTCTGCTGTAGATGAAAGTCTTGAACGGTTCTTTTATCATTTTGAGAACGATGGAAAATTATGAAATATAAATCCACATGACATCAGGTTGTCGAATCTGACGTGAAATGGCATCTCGGGACGGTGGTAATTTGGGAATGAAAAAAATGTAATTAATATTGATGCAACGTAATTTTGGATATAATAAATAAAATGTGCATCTAATTTGTTTAAAGTCTTTAAAACATAGTTTATAATTTGGTTTTTTTATTTTTTTTATTTTAATTCGCTCGTCTAAAATTTCTTGAATCCTTTTTACCATCTGATTCACAAGCGTTGACAGTATATGCCGCCGTCGAGACAAAGGTATTTTAATTGTCACCCTTTCGCAGAGGGCCAGATGCAGGGTGCTATTCTGACTATTGATTTTCAAACGGAAACCTTTTTAATTTTTGACATCTCACATTCGTGGTGAATTCTATATTCACATCTATAGCGTTTCAAAAGGTTGCACACATTCATTTCATTCCGATAATAATCACAAATCTATTTCGTATACCAGACATCGAATTTAAATTATTCACTTTAGACGTCATGTTATGAGCGAAGCACTGATAGCGGACTGTTTAATAATATGCCAACGCGCTATTATTGTTCAATCTAAACTTTTATCATGAATTAAACATGAATCGGTATTATGTTGCAGAACATCTGTTATCATTTAAACTTTCGTTTCAGTCTTCATAATGAGGTCAACGCATATCGATAATATCGCAGCCTTTCGTCGCGACAACACATAGTTTCATTTTTCGTGTTCGTTATAAATTGTTATATTAATAAGCGAGTGTAGTCTGTGTGTATTATTATTTAATCACTCAAAATTAATTACTTATGAATTATGATAATTATTACAATTTAGCAACCTGCATGTATGTATAAGCCTGTAATTTTTTCTTTTTACATTTTCTGCGAGTGAATCATTATTTTAATTTGGCATTGCGTTGAGTGTATATAGGTAGTATATAATGTTGATAATTAATATTATTTGCTTTCATGTTTATTCCCATTTATTTTTTTTTTATACTATTATGATATATTATTTATTTTAGGTCAATATGAAAATATATTTTTTCATTCAGATGTGCAAAATATACGTAGGACTCATATTTAGATAAATTCCATAAATCACGTTTGTTGGTTGCAGAAAATATTTCATTGACAAGGTTAGGTAGGATATAAGTTAAGAAATCTATGTTCAAAAATGTAGAATCGTATCCAAGTATACATAGGTAATGATGACACTTAACTGTTTTTGTAATCTAGTGATCTAGAAGTCTAGTTCGAATGCCACGGTACTGGGTTCAAACTTTACCCAGCAAACTGAATATTTTGCACTTTTTTCAACTGTGGCTAACCAAAGACGACACGATAAACATTATTACTAATATTATGTTATATTGAATTAATGTTGATTATTGATAGTTTGAGCAACTTTATTATTTTGTTATTATGTTTATATTTTATTGTAATTTGAAATTATTTATGAAAATAAATATTCATTAGGTGTAAGGGAGTATATGAAAATCAATTTTCATTTTTCGTAAATAATGTATGTAACATAATAATTTTTAGTTCATACAACATTTAAATTCAATATATTTCAAAACTGATAATTATTATTGTGTATTAGTTGAAACTTCGTTCAGATTCGTTTTTTTTTTATTTTTTTTATTGATACAACAAACAAAAAATTAATTTTGTGTACAACGATATAAATAAAAATTAAGAAAACAATGTGACTGGAAGCCAATTGTTTGAAAATTAATGTTTTTACACTTTGCTCAGAATTATATTATTGAAGAAATGATTTTTTGTTTCTTAAAAATTCAATTCATCCACCAAGAGTATCTGACCTAAGGAGCGAAGAATACTCATGGTGCAAAGTATGTGTGGCTTTCTTGACTATACTTTTTTTATAATAAATTAGGTATAATCAATAAAATAACAGTTTGTAGGAACAAAATATGTTGTAGGTACACATTTTAATCATGTGAATAAGAAAAATAACTTTATGCCGATGAGTGGATCAAATGTTTATTTATTTTTGTTGACTTTCAATTTTTATTATAGGTACTTAAAGTTTATAATGTCATAGTTTGAAAATTGATATAATATTATTTTTATACTCGAAACTGATAAATTACCAACATTTAATATTTTAGTTGATTTTGGATAAATATTTCACTTTTGTACACATCGTTGAAATGGAGTAGAAACATAATACTGTATAAACAATTTTCTAACTCCATAGATAATATTGCTATTTTAAAATTAAAACTTTTTGATGTAAAGAAAATACAAGTAGTATAAATTATTTTGCTTTTATGCTTGTTGAACGTAACTTGCCAGTTTTACATAAACCCACAATTTAATTGACTCATATAACTACTTTTAAAATTACTACTACTTTTAAATTATTAATTGTTTAAAATTGTTTTTCCACATGTCAGAATTTTTTAAAATTAATTTTCTAGAGATTTCACTCTAGAGATGTAAATACTATATGTGACTGATAAAAAAAATATTCTCATGCAAAGCAGACGGAGGGACTGAAAAATGTGATATTTTACAAACAGCCATCATTTGTATTCTTTCAAAAATTCGGGATTGAAAATCTAACGGTGAAGGTATATTCATCAAGGTGATCCGACAAATTGCAATCTGTTAGAAGCCTTCACGTAATCCGACCAACATCTTTCCGGTAGTTTGTCATATTCAGCCAAAAACCTAGCCCAGCATGACCACATTTATCTGCACTATCCCCTTAGGATGTGCGGCAACTTATCTTTCACATGCGACAGGTTTGCTAATGATATTGATCACGATATTTTCAGTAGATATAATATTATTTTTCCTTTACTAACACGTTATTATAATATAAGAGAAATGTTTGGAAATATTGCGAACCAAAACAAACAAAGACTACAATCGCTAAAATCAGAATAATAATAATTAATGAATGTTTACTGAGGTTTGTATAAATTATTCAATTACCGGAATTTCAAATTTTCTCAGTCTATCTACTCATTCCTTAATTATTTAAGATCCGCATCTAATAAATTATAATTTTCATAATTTTGCTCAAAGACATCTTCCTCGGATGAATTATTTAAATTCATTAAAATATTAAAGGCTTTGGTTTTTCAATTTCATTCGAGGTATGTAGTTTGTTTGCAAACATGATTTATTTCTTTGTCTTGTTCATTAATTATTTGAACGTTCGTCAGATATTCTATACTCAACATCCATGTGTTAAATACTAATAAACAAATCTCTCGAATAATCACTGTTTATTATAATAATTATAAAATGTAAGGTTATCTGTGTCGTATATTTTTTTTTATATTTAATTGACAAATATAATGATGACCTTTGGAAGAGTTATCGTTTTATTAAAATATGTATTTAAATTACTAACGTGGCCAAATTTTTACTGTGTCTTAATATTCTTAATCTGTTGTATTATGTAGAAATAGAATTTACACGATAGTTTAAATAATGTGAAATTATTTTTATACTGAAAAATATACCTATTTCGTAAGATCACACCTAAGAGTCATCAACAATATGATGATATTGTTGTATTGTTTTTTTTTTTTTTTTTTGGGGGGGGGTTGAAATTAAGTGTAACCGTATGATATACATCCGGATTAAGTGGAATTGTTTCGTTTTAATCCACTTTTTTCTTATTTGCCATCGAAAAAGCAACTGTGGGAATAATTTTGTAAACATTATAGATTTTTTAAGAAATTAATTTTAATTAGCTTTTGTATTTAGTCTGTGAAATAATAATGATGCTATTAAGTTTTGTTCTTGTTGATTAATATATTTTTGTTTAAAGTATTTTAATGGAATATTTGGTTTTTGTGTAGGTATACTGATATTAAAATAATGGCTAATAAAAGGTTCAAAATGAAATTAAAGTGGAAGTGAAATGATGTTGACTCGTAGGTGTGTAATTATATTTTATATTCGATGTAATGAAAATCTAATCGAATTCATTGACGAAAACAATATATGTCACAATAATATTGTTAAAAATTCTCATGTAATTACATGTATTGAACTGGTATGAAGTCGGACATACTTCGTACCATGGGTATTCTTCACTCCTTCGGTGGGTAGTGGGTTTGGGGTGTGTGTAAAATTTTAAAGAAACGATTAATCATTTCTTCAATAAAACGATTTTGAGCGGAGCTTCTGTTGATATAGGACAATTTGACTTAAAAATTATGAACTTTATTAGTATAACAAAAAAAAATTATTTTATACTCAGCCAGTTTTATATCCCACTTATAAGAACTGTAGGAAAAAAATCTTTTGACGAGAAAAAAGTGTTAAAATTTTTTACATTTTTAAATAACCGGAACCCTTATTTCAAAATAAAAAATGCGGGACTTTACAAAAAATACCCATTAATGTCGTTTTAACTCTTGAAATTTTTAAATATGAATAAATTTCTTCAAAATTGTTTTCTTAAGATTGTTGTTTCTATTCTAACTTTTTAAAACTTATTGTAATAACTTTTAATTCTTAAGAATCCAAGAACCCTTAAAAAATTTAAAATCACTACTGGAATCAGGTACTTTTTAAAATAAATCGAGACCGGAACCTTAAAAAAAAAAATTGAAAATCAGATAACCCATAAAAACCAAAAGATACCAAACCCTGCACGGACCAATAGCTAAGGCAGATGGATGTGGTTTAGGGGTTCAACCCACGCTGAAAATATTTGATAGGTTATTTCAAAAGTACAATAAGTAAAGATATTATTATAAGAAATATTTATTCGTTATTAATGATATTAATTCTTATTTTTCAAACTCTCCACACCCGAAACTTTTTACCGTGTTCACCCCTACCATGGACTATTTTATTATTTAATTGTTAAACATACCTACAAAACTGAAAATAATCAGTGCTCTGGTCATAATCGTTTATTGAACGATTAATCTAATATGGATATTATCAGAATTTGTTTTTTTTTCTCGTATTGCTTTAAACTCATATTAATGTATTTTGATTCTATTATTTCATCGTTCAATCGGGTTGTGTAGCTCTATATTTGCATTTCTTATAATTATGTTTCTTCCGGACGTGTTTTTTACATTGATACGTCTATTTATAACGATTGCTAAAAAGCGTTGTTTTAAGTAGACCACTTATCGCGTTGACACGGTCCGGCCGATCTCATCACGTGTTCTTCAACTATTCTTTTTTTCCCTATCAACCTCTTAAATTTCAATATTAGATAAAATAATAACTATGACAACACGCATACAAGTAATTTTATTTATTTTACAACGCCGATTTATGTTCATATCGCCCCACGTCTTATGGTGTTACACATTTACATACTTATTATAATAATATATAAATATGCATAACAATTATTATTTTATTAGTATTATAGGTATCTAACCGGACGATTAAAAAACGATTGTTGCATTTCTTATAATGTATTAATACACGGCCGAGAAATTACTTTTGTTGTTAAGTGTTTTACAAATAACGCGTTATCTGGCGTGAGTGTTTGTCGTCGCGTCGCGTGATTGTTGAACTCGAATAATAATAATTGCTGTCGAAAAGGAAAAAGGCAAACAAACGATTGACGAACACGTAGCCGCCGCAGCGGTTAAAAGAATAAATAAACCTATGATCGATATCCTCTTCGGGAGGGAACACTAGCGTGAAGTTGTAGCGCGTCGAGTGGGTCACATAACATTTATTTTATGTTAGTGGACACAGTATAATATTTTGTTTCATTCAACCGGTTTATCCGTCGTCCATCGTCATTTAGTCGGTGTCCCTACGGCCGTGCACACGTCGTCGTATAACATTATTTTTCCATTGTAGGTACGTCTTACGCGGTCTTTGGGATTTATTCCTCAAAACTCGTTGTTCTCGATTATCCGCCGCCGCCGTGTACGATAAACCGTTTTTTTTTTTCTTCTTATGCTTTTATTGTTTATATTCACAGAATCCATATACTCGGTAATTTACACGCGCGTGTAATTTTTTCTATACACCGTACGTGTACGACTGCTGCGCAAACGTAGAGATAGTGCTATCATCATGTCTTCGAAACAAGTGATCAACTTCGGCGCCGGACCGGCCAAGATACCGAAACAGGTAAAAATTATAATAATTAATATGATAAAATATATCCTCCGGGTGCGAAATTTGAAAACATGCTAGTCTTTTTCCTTATCATTGGTCATAATAATTTGTTATTAATAAATCATTTCTTATCACTAACGGTCACTGACTACAAATATCTCTGCTATTCATTTTTGCTCTTTATTACATATTTTTTAATATATTTTATTTAATATAATATTATATTTTATGTATTAAATAATATAATGTTGCTTATTTTGAAAACATACTGAAGTCTTTAAATTGTTCAAGATTATTCAATTATATAAAATAAAAATTTATTTCAAAAACACATTTTGGTCTAAAATCAGAAATATAGTATAAATTTTATATTTATATAATCGAAAAGATTACAAAGAGCAAAAATGAATTGCAAGGAACCAGTAGCCAGCGAATATTAGTAGTAAGATAGTAGATTAGCAGTATTGTATTTTCATAACACTGAAATGACATATTATGATCAATGATAAGAAAAAAAGTAAAATGACTAAACGTAGTATGTTTTCAAATTTCACCGGCCGGCTTTGTTCTGTCACGTGTATACGCTGGCCTAACCTATAAGACAGTGGTTCTCAACTTTTGGAGATCGTGAACCAAAAATGTACAAAAAAATATTTACTCTACTCCCTAAATTTTATAATAAATATACAAACTCCGGTATATTAAATTTATTCAATCTTCAAATTAATACGAACGTACAAAACTAATGTATAATTTAAATTTTAATTACTTTCATAAAAATTGAAAAATCTTGACTTGTGGGGTACTTTGCGTTCAGAATGAAAAATCAAAAAAAAAAATGCACAACGAGAATCGAGACATATATATAGTTATAGAATCTGAAATGTATATAGTCATTTTTGTGCCAATT
Organism: Stegophylla sp. TES_Ste_2020; assembly: GCA_025469315.1. Taxonomy (NCBI): domain Eukaryota; kingdom Metazoa; phylum Arthropoda; class Insecta; order Hemiptera; family Aphididae; genus Stegophylla; species Stegophylla sp. TES_Ste_2020. The sequence goes on along the minus strand of JAIPRM010000202.1, from coordinate 16,692 downwards.
CTAATGTAGAAAATCTTGCTTCACACTAGTACCTTCGTCATACGTGTAGTCAAGGTCAGTGTTTCGGGTGCTAAAACACCTCTTCCCCATTCAAACACCGTTCGCGTGAAGAATAAAATATTATTTGCAGTTGGTATATATGATTCCTATACAAAATAACCCTGTAATTTTAGATCCCCAAAAAAAACCTTGAAAAAAACAGGAAAAAATAACCCTGAATAAAAATATAATCTCACATACTTCTTATAATAACATGATAGATATAGTTTAATATTTTCTTTTGTGTTGTTTAGTTTTTACTAAGCTATAGTTTTAGGTATATCCCATATTCCACAATCAACTTACTGACAACAGAAAAAAATGTATTAGAAAATAAATTACCAAAAAAAGGAAAAAAAAATATATTACACATATTAAAAAATTTAATCACCAAAATATTTTTCATAATATTGTCTATCCATATTCAAATTTTCATAAAGATAAAATTAAAAAAAAAGGTTTAAGAACGTTTTTGTCAAATTTCGGAAAAACTGTTAAGCATATTGAAAAAATGACTTTTTTAAAGTACCACCTAGAACCCAATTCTGATTCCAAAAGTCGCTGGTCGAAACATTTTGACAAGTTCTTGAAAATGACTACTATTAATTTTCTTTATATTATTAATTTTCTTCGTTATTTAGAATCATTTTATTGGAGAAATTATCTATAGTTTCTTTAAAATTCTATATACCCACCAAGAGTATATGACCCGAGGAGCGAAGAATTTCCGTAGTGCAAAGTATGTCTGCCTTTCTTGTCTATTGTTTACTTTACTTTTTTTTTATATCTACTCGAATTGAATCTGTTATTAATAAAGAAATAAATTAGGTCTTTGTAAAAAATTATCCTTTGCACTTAGATTTTTAACGTTTAAATTCACATGTAACCCAGACTTGAATAGAAATTAATGGCTGCTTCTGTTAGCTTTAATATTAGCCTTTAACATATAAATAGGCTGTTACAAAATGATAATCGTTTAGGCATTCATTCCTGATGAATAGGTACATTTTTTTTTTTGGTTATATAGCAACTATATTTTGAAACAAATACATAGCATTGCTGGTGTTTAACTTCAGTGACGTTAATATGTAACGACGTTAAAAAAAAAACCATTAGAGGTACTTATTTAATTTTGTTATGATCGCTGGGTGCACAAAATTAATCTATATTTCAAATTAAAACACCACTCGAAATTCTAAAATAAACATCTGATTGTAGCTGGTAGTGGTCGATGATAATTTTCTGCTTTTTTCACTGAAAAGCTGTTTAGTTTAGAGTTGTACCTAAAATTAAGTTAAACACATGTTGAAAACTGATGATTACATGGCTGGCTAGTAGGCTGAGAAGTTTTTCTTGAAATGCACGAATTGTTTCGTAAAGTTTTAAAACGAAAAATAAATGTTATTTTTTAGGTACACAAAACAACTGTTATTTAACGACAGTTTTGAATAAAAAATGATTTTTATGGTAAACTTTCTTCACGTTAATATTAGGGGATGTTATGTGATATGCTTCTAGTTCACCAGATATTATGTATATGGTTGCAGTAAGATTGCTGTGATCGGTCTTTTTCGATAGCATTTTTTTGAATACGATTGCCAACATTTTTACCTGTTCATTTTCACGCGACGTTGTTGTACCGATATTACTACAGAGCGTAATGCGTTTGAACGAATTACTTTTTTTCCAGAATAAAAAAAAGAAAAAACAATGTGTTTAGGCGAGTTTCTTGTAATGAGTTTGGACGAGTTCCTTGAAAAGTGTTTGAGCGAATATGAAATTGTATTTATAAACCACCCCTCACAGAATAGCTACACATATTTCCTGTTCACAGATGTGTGATTCCCCTATTGATGACTCAACAGTTTCTGTTTTGGCATTCATTGTTACACTCCTTATCACCATCGTATGCCGATAAGGACCGTACGGAATCGTGTTATACCCATTGTATGTCTGTTCAAGCTCATTATTTTCATTAGTGTTTTAAAAATCATAATATTTAAGCAGTGGCACAATTTGACGATTTCGCATGAAAATCGTTCGCAATCGTTACACATTGAAGTATTAAATATTTTTTCTTTGATTCACCGCAAAACGTTCGCTAATTGTGTTGTTAAAAATGAATGAATCATGAATTAACCAAGTACATGCTGGATAAAGTGATAAATCAAAAATAAAATTATCACTTTGGCCAAAAACCGTAGATATTGTGTAATAACAATCTAATACGAGATAATAGCTAGATCATGTTGAAAGCTAGATTAATGACCGTATACATACTGTTCCATATACATACTATAAAAAAAAATATCAATAATATAAAAATCAGTGAAGTGTTAAATTTTCTTTCGGACCCTCCGAAACTTACACATAACACGGGGTCAATGTTATTAGAAAGATAAAAAGAGATATAGCTAATACATGAGTATAAGATAGTCTCAAAGTGCATCTAATTCCATGTTATCTTTTTTTTTTTTTAATAATGGTATTATCTTTATTGTACTTCTTTGTGTTTCTATTAACAAGTATGACTTTAACAAAGTAATCCCTAGGTATATGTCATGTCTTTCTAACAACGTTGACTTCAGACCTTTTTCTTTACTTTCAGTCCATGTCTTAATACTATGTCTATGGTTTGACCTCATATAACAAGTTATTATATGGTTTTCTTTGTAGGTTTTAGAACAGCTAAGAGATGAACTTTTGGACTGTGGTTGCGGTATCAGCGTTATGGAACTCAGTCACCGGTCCGCCGAGTACTCGGCCATCAACAACCGAGCCATCGAGTTGTACAGAGAATTACTGTAAATATAATTTATTCATATTAATATCATTCTTATATATGCACACATTTCGTATATCATTATATTATATTTTACACGCTATCGATACGATCGAAGAAACCAATTTAAATTTTAGATTCTCATTTCCCCTCCCTCCCTAAAAAAAGAATTGAGAAATTCGAAAAATGACCTCTTTAAAATACAATCTAGAGGTAAATTCGGTATCAAAAAATTTCAGATTAAAACTTTTGGACAAGTATTTCCATACGAAAAAGTATTGACAAATAAAAGAAGAATTAATAAATAAATAAATTAGCATCATTGTAAAAAGAGGTCATTTTTCGAATTTATCAATTCCTCATTTTTTTTTTTTTTTTTTTGGAAACAACTACCCAAAATTTGACAAAAAATACTCGGACACCATCATTAATTGACCCTAACTTTATGAAAATTTAAACTAATATAGATAGACAATAATATGAGTAATATATTGGCACAAAAAAAATTTGGAAAAAGTGAAAAAAAAATTTTGGTCATTTTTTCCTAACTTTTTTTTTTCTCACTAATTATTTTTCCCCTTTATTTATTTATAAGATAAAAAAAAAAAAAAATGAAGTAAAGCAAAAATAAATGAAGTATGGACAAGAAAGCCAGACATACTTCGCACCACGGGTATTCTTTGCTCTTCGGGTCAGATACTTTTGGTGGGTGGGTTGAGAATAACGACTATAATTGATTTTAGATTCTGAACAAAGTGAAGAAGCTAGTGTTTTTACAATGATGTTTATTTTTTTTTTTTATTTTTTTTTTCTGTTAACACTTTTTCGTATAGAAATACTTGTCGAAAAGTTTCGATCAATAACTTTTTGAAACCAAATTCGCCTCTAGATTGTACTTTAGAGAGGTCATTTTTTGAATTTCTCAATTCTTCAATTTTTTTTTTGGAAAAAACTACCCAAATTATGACAAAAACGACTCGAAAACCATCCTTTTTCGATCAGAATTTTATGAAAATTTAAACATAGATAAAAAATCCTATAAAAAAGATTTAGGCGCAAGAAAATTTTGAAAATGTGAAAAAAAATTTTTGACATTTTTCTTTTTTTTCTTATATTATTAACTTCCTTCGTTCAGGATCGTTTTACTGAGGAAATGATTTATCGTTTCTTTAAAATTTAATATGCCCGTCAAGAGAATACTACCCATCGTGCGAAGTATGTCCGGCTTTTATTAAAGTATATTAAAATACGTTTTTTTCATGTTCTTGGTTTTCATTTATGTTCGCGGTTATACATTAGTTTTGTATTATTATTATTTTTTTTTGACTTCATAAAACTGAAAATTATTATTGTGTATTAAATGAAGTGTTTCTCAGAACCATTTTATTGAAGAAATGATATAAGATATAACTAAATAATCTTTTTTTGTTTTTTTTTTTTTTTTTTTATGTATATGTGATATTCATATAATTTGTTTTGGAAACTATATTCTACCGGAGAACAATCGTAAACCTCGACTCCGCGCCCTAACGCTTAATGAAATAAAAGGGTTGAACCCTTTTAAATATATACTTCTGTATGAAGTTATCTTATTAGTGTTTTTAAGAAGAGAATTTTCAATTTAATTGACCCCTTTATATAAAAAAGAATAACAATAAACAAAAAATGAACGTCGTTGTTTATCGTAAAAGAGAACATTAAGAAGTAACACGTCCTCAAACTGATAAATTAACGTCATGTCGACAATCTAATTATAATGATTAATGATTTACAAACGTGACAATTTAATTATTGTTTCAGAATAATAATTGTGGATTGCGTAGGGGGCTAAAGTTTAAAGTAGTAAAGATTTAAATTAAACTTGAAGTGAGATGAACCTTTATAGTTAATTACATCTTGCTTGTCAATATTATAGTTAATATTTATAACCAACATAACCACTACATCAACTCCGAGTAAAGAAAACGCCTAGTGAAAAAAAATTGCTTATGGATAAATGCTCTAAAATGTGTGATATAAGATATATACTTATAATTGGAATCTAAGTAAATGTTCTTATGTGTAAAATGTATATAATATAAGTAATTAATCTAAGTTTAATAAAAATTGGTTATTTATATTTATTTATTATATGAATTATTTATATTGACATTAATGTAAATTTAATTTATTTGACCGGAAAATTTAGTCTACAAAAGTATAGTAAAGTACTAGGTTTTATGAAATAAATAATAGAACCCCCTTAAAATAAATAAAGTTGTTTCCGGCCAAGTAAACTAAATTTATATTAATTTCAGTTAAAATAATTCATATAATAAATAAATATAAATAACCGTTTTTTATTAAATTTAGATTAATTACTTATACATACATTTTACACATTAGATCATTTACTTAGATTCCATTTATAAGTATATATTTTATATCACACATTTTATAGCATTATTTTCACTTGGCATTTTTTTCACACGGAGTTGATGGAATGTTTTTGTTAGGATATTATTACTTTTTTCATGTATTACATTTAAATAATAGATAATTTTATGTGATGAATTAATGAATTTACGATGATGTTTATTTTATCATTAATATGAAATGGAAATAATTGTTTCAATTTTGGCTGTCTTTTATGCACATTTTTTTAAAAATTATTTATTTTTTATTCAACTTTATGAATCGCGTTAATAGCGCTATTTTCAATTACATGGTTAGACTTAATAGCCTCCCGATTAATTCGCACTTTTTGAATTTTAGTTACTATTTTAGTAATTTTAGTAGTCACTGTCAGTGGTGATTTTTTTATATTTTAACACTTTTAATCCCCTTAAGGGAGGATTTTGGAAAATATTTTCTTTTAAGGTTTTCACGTCATCAAAGGAAACTATTGACTAAATTACATACTCATAGCTTCAGTGGTTTCGGCTTGGCGATTTTTAATTATAAATAAGGAAATAATAAATAAGTGTTAATCCGTGGTATTATCAATTCAAAAAGAATCGGTAAATCTCTATGTACTTAACATTGTTATTTAGTAATTTAGTATAATAGGACAACGCAATGAAAAAAAGCCGGACATACTTCGCACGATGGGTGGGATTCTCTTGACGGGTGTATTTAATTTTAAAGAAACGATATATCATTTCTTCAATAAAACGATTCTGAACGAGGGAAGTTAATATAAAAAGCCGGACATACTTCGCACGATGGGTGTACTTCGCACGACGGGTGGTATTCTCTTGACGGGCTTATTAAATTTTAAAGA
>JAIPRM010000202.1:0-10509 GCA_025469315.1 Stegophylla sp. TES_Ste_2020 | reverse complement strand
TTCCTTTGTTCAGAATCGTTTTACTGAAGAAATGATTTATCGTTTCTTTAAAATTTAATACGCCCGTCAAGAGAATACCACCCGTCGTGCGAAGTACACCCATCGTGCGAAGTATGTTCGGCTTTTTTTAAACGAGATGATATTTTATCATCCGTTTTATCCGAAGTGGATTTCAAGACTATTAACTTGACACCTTTTTATATTATTAACTTCCAACACACAGAAAAAAATTAAAATTAAAAATTAAAAAATAAATATCATTGTAAAAACATTAGTTTCTTTGCTCCATTTAGAATCTAAAAGAACATAATATCAAAAATTATATTTCATAAACGAAGACCTTGCGTTATTTTGAAAGAATGTAATCTTTTAAACATAAGCCATCGATAATACGGTGTACAGGTATACTATGTGAACGTTATATATTATCAACATAAATATTAAAAAATACAATAGATATCAATAAAAGTCAAAACATTACAACACATGGTATTATAATGTCGTAACATTAGCAAATCAATCACCATTAAATTCACCATTATTAATTATGTTATTTTTATACCAGTATATTTTATCGTAATTTGTAATTTGGATAATGCATTCTCTTTTTTTTTCCTATGTAAATTTACATTAGATGAAAATTCGATTTTATTCAATCGCAATATCTATTACTACAGAGTCTCTCGTTACTATTTTCTTATCATTATTATTTTCTTCTCTCTATTTCTTTCAATTATTTCCGTCTTTTCTCATCCAATCTCTGAGCACATGTTTCACACCTCACTGTGGTCTGTTGTAAATAACTCATCTTTTTATTGCCATAATTATAATCGTATTTTAATCTATTTGTAATAATGGAACTTAAACAAAATATTATATTCAATCTACAGTGGTATTCCCGATAACTATAAGATATTATTGATGCAAGGAGGAGGAACCGGTGCTTTTGCTTCGGTAGCGTTAAATTTATTGCATAGGGGTGAAAAAGCTGATTATATATTGACAGGTAATATTGTATTTCATTATTGATTTAATTGTAAGTGCGCTGTTTATAATTATCACGAATATTTTATTCGTCAGGTATTTGGTCTACAAAAGCAGCCAAAGAAGCGTCTAAATATTTAAAAGTAAATCACGTGTACCCGAAACCCGAGAAGTTCAATGGAATTCCTGATCAATCTACATGGAAATTAGATCCAGAAGCTGCATACGTTTATTATTGTGATAACGAAACAGTGAACGGTGAAAAGCGATTTCGAATATATAATACATTTTATAACTGTTTGAAGATTATTAATAGGGTTGTGAAAGAAAAAAACCTCAAAAAAGATATACTAAATGTATTAAATTTTGATGTCTTAATACGAGACTTAATATTAAATTAGGGGTAAAATTAAATCTTTATTTCGTTATTTCTAGTATTTTTTTTTTTCAAAACTATGTAAAATTTTTAATTATTCGTCCGTGAAACATTTTCTCCCACTCAAATATTCGCAACAAAATTCGACTCTATACACCAAATTTCATAAAAATCGGCCGAACCAATTATTATTTTTTGTATGCGTTGAAGTGTGTTTTTTTATGTAAAACTAATGCATTCCGTCAAAATGCTAACTTTAAACGGTTATAAAAATGAAAGTTGACTTACAAATTTCGAGTCTTTTTAAGTGTCGTTGGTATAGTACACAATGTGAGTGTTTTTGAATTGAATTTTCAGGTATTAGTAGTATTGAGATATAAAAATTTTATGAAATAAAAACTTACAAAAAACCATACATTTACAATATTTTCAAAGTTCTGTCCCCTCACCTTTAAATTGGTCAAATGTTTTCGACATTTTTATTAAGTATGCTGATTGCTAATGACTATGTTTATTGTTTTGTGGAAGTTTCACGTATAGCTATTAGTTTTGGAGTTATTACTAAATAACTAAAATTAATTTGACGAGACAATATTTATTTTGGCATTTTCAGTAGACAATTACTTCATATTGTTATTATTAAAACTAAGATCAACACACAATGTTGTATTAACGAATGATACAAATCTATATAGATGTATATTGTACCTATATAATTTACGATGATAGATAAACTCAAAAAAAAAAATAAAAAATCGATAATAATATCGTTGACAATACAATAAATCGATTACAATTTATTTTTAAAATGCGGATTTGGGGCTTCTAATTTATAATGTGCACCTTTAAAAAAAGTCTACACACGCTTATAAATATCCTGTTACACGGCTAGTTTAATTATTATTAGTCATTAAATGAGATATATTCAAATATACCATAATCTTGTTAAAAAAAATAATTTTTTATACCGCTAAAAAATTACTTTAAATTACTCAAAAACGTTTTTATTTGAATAAAATTCAACCAAGTTTACACCGACTAATATATTACTTAAAAAAAAAAAATAATAAATAAAAAGTACGCATTTATTTTTATTAATAATACTGATATAAGCTTTGGGATTATGTTAATTTAATGAGTAATGACTATAATGAATAAGGTTCAGATTCGTTATTGTTATATTATTCAAATTGTATCATAAATGCATTTACATATATTTTTTATTTTTAAATGTATTTGTATTCAAGTTAGTAGAAAAAAAAAACATTCACTTTATAATTTTTCTTTGTAACTCATGAATCATCAAATAAAGTACTGATATTTAATTAATATAATTAAGAAATAAAAGTTAAGACGATAGGTTTTATTAATTAATTATTTTATTATATATATATTTATTATTTATTAATTATTAAAGGGGTTGTTTGAGAAAAGAGGATAAAACTACTTGTGGTTTTGGAAATATCAGTACTTAGCTAATTAAAACGTATTATAAGTTAAGTATTTATTGGTCTAAAATGATTTTCTAATGTTCGAATCTCAAAGTATGATTACAAAATTAAGTCAAGTGTAATTTTACTCAATTAATTTAATAGTTTATTAATTAATAATTTTTTTTTGTAGAGGTTGAATTGATATTTAATCATAAACGAATATACATAGTTGTATACGAAGAATTATTTTTACGTGATATGATTTAACCTCATTTCTAGTTCACGAGTGTGCTATTTGTAAAATAATAATTAAAGTTATGTGTAGTTTTGAGTGTTTAAAAAAAATGAAATCATAAAAATATTTGCTTCTGTTTCATGAAAGTATAATGATTCAACAGAAAAAACAAAAAAAATATGTGGATTAATTTTGTCTGTTTTAATTGGGGGGGAAAAAAAATGCACTTACTGAAATTAATGTTTTTTTTCCCCCCCCATCACAGGAGTTGAATTTTCTTTCATTCCCGAAACAAATGGCGTGCCGTTGGTGTGTGACATGTCATCCAACATTATGACAAGGAAATTCGACGTGACCAAGGTAAATAATTTGATGTGACGTCTTTCCCTTTTTTCCAGAACGATGATGATGTATTACTACCTTTTTCGATTAAGGCATGTAATCCTATTAATTTTGTCATTTCACTTATTTCTTAGTTCGGCGTGGTGATAGCTTGTGCGCAAAAGAACCTAGGTCCCGCGGGAGTGACGGCAATTATTGTACGCGAAGACCTCCTGGGAAAACCAAGTCCGCTTTGCCCACAAGTTTTCGACTACACGCTGTTCGCGCAGGAAAATTCGTTGCTAAACACGCCGCCGACGTACATGTGAGTTGGTTTGTTTCGCAGGCCGCAGTGGTTCCCAAACTGTGCACCGCGGTGCCCTAAGAGCACCGTAACTCAAAAAGAAAAAAAAATATATATTTACAATTTAATGTGGTTATTTTTGTCCCTCCCCCCCAGCTCGAGGGGTGTTGTAAAACACTATGAATGGTATCCCTTCTTAGACTGTGCAAAACCCTTAAGCTTAACTTCAGTTGATAACAAATATTTGATCTTGTTAACTTCAAACTCGATGCCAAAATTTTCCTTCAATAGCAATTCGTACGTAGAATTCTGGCAAAATTTGAAAAATAATAAGGTTTAAGTGAAATTACTAATCTCATCCTCCGTGTATTTATCCGAGTCAGAATTTTTAGGTTACACTGCTATACTAACACTAAATACTACAACCGCCTCAATGCTGAGTTTTTAGCTTTGAAAATAAATTCTTTTTGGAGGCAGGGGGCTCCGCGAATGAATTTGGTCCGAAAAAGGGCACCGCCGGACAAAAAGTTTGGGAACCGCTGGATTAGGGAGTCTGATAATCATTTTTTTTTTTTTTTTTAACGTATTCGAATAAAATGTAATATAGAGTTCACGCTTTTTCGCTCGTATTACAATGGGTCAAAAGTCAAGGAGGACTGCCGGGCATGGAAGCTAATTCCAAAGCCAAAAGCCAACTGTTGTACAAGGTCATCGAGGATTCTCGAGGTTTTTATTCCTGTCCGGTGGCTAAAGACTCGAGGAGTCGCATAACTGTGCCATTCTGTCTGAGTGCTGGCCCGGTGGCCGACAAGCAGTTCCTGAAAGAAGCGGAGGATTTGGGATTTTTGCAACTCAAAGGACACAGGTACGTCCATTGGTCAGTATTCTCGATTAATTTGATGTTGTTATTAATCACACGCATTGTTGTGTATTAATTATTTACAGATTGGTGGGAGGTATTCGGGCGGCCATGTATAATGCCATTACACTAGAAGAAGTGATGGTTTTAGCCGATTTTATGACAAAGTTCCAGGAACGCAATCCACAATATTCCGCTTGAACGAGGATTGAATATATTTTATATACATATTTATATAAACATTGTTTTTCCCCTTTTTGTATGTTTTGTTGACTAAAGGTTTTCTTCCATACATATTATTATATAAACAGCGTTCTTGGAAATCTGATCGTAGAAAATTAATTTCTGTTGACATGAAGCAATTGTGTGTGTGCCTTACAAGAATGAGGTTTTGTGCTTTCACTGAACAAAAAAAAATCACAATTATATACACACGCCCATATAATATATATAGATACATTTTTGATTTTGCTTTTCACTGAAAAACAAACAAATATACACATAGTTTACCGAGTATAAAAAGGACAAAAAATTAGAAAAGGGAGCGACACAGAGCTTTTAGCGAAATAGGATATTTTATTATTACCGAAGAGGTCAAAAGGATAAATCAATGTCACGGGCGGGTAGCGCCCAGATAGCAGAATAAATTAGCGTTCATTTCTCTCAAAAACACGATTTTCAAACAGCCCGACGACACGTACCTACTGCAGGGACTAAATAATGAATTTATGGGCTAAGTCGAACGTTGAAACTCGCAGGACACTTGCAAAAACTTGGAGAGCATTTTGATTAAAATTTTCGTGTAACCACGTCAAACACTGGCTCAAAGGGTTTGTGTTCAAAAATATGGACATATTTTTGAACGAAAAAATTGTTCCCCTTCATGTTACTCCGTATGTATACAGAACAGTCGAAAACGTGGTGCAAAGAATGCGACCGTACCAGTAAATTATTCATTTTAATTTGATTTTGAAATAATTATGAAATAAAGTAGTTGCTTATAGACTTTTTAATTTTTAGATATCGATATCGGAAATAATAAAAATACATCATCTTCGATATCGATATCGTTGGCCAACACTATATGGTACACATTATAAATAAAATGTATTAATTAACAAATATATATTATGTAGTTCATGTAGTATTCATGTAGTTCATACATAGTATATTTAAAAAAAACAGATATATTTCGTGTCATGGGTATTCATGGCCATGAGGGTGGACTTGGTGGGTGTTGACTGTTACTAAAAATATTTATTTGAGTCCAAATAAGTATTTTCTCTGTCTTTATAAAGATAGAGATGATTGAAATCAAATTCATTTAGGTAAAAATATTAGATAAACTAACTCAAATTTATCTATATAAAAAAAGAGATAATTTTTTAAATCTTTTTTTAGTTTCAATATTTTATACTTTAATAATATCATTATTTAAGTTTAGAAATTATAAATATGTTTCAATGAATTATAAAAAAATTTCTAGGATCCAATAAACAATATTAATAATTATTAATAATACGTTGTATAATGCGGTATAATACAAGTATTAATTATACTACAGTTTGATAGTATATAGATATAATTTATTTATTCTACTATTAATTGAGAAAAGAAAAAAATATTATGAGAAAAAAGCTTTTTTCTCATATCAAAAATTTTCTGTCATCAAAACATTTTCATATTTTAGTTTATCTATGTTTAAATTTTCATAAAGAATGGACGAAAAAAAATCTTAAAGTCTTTTTTGTCAAATTTTGGGTAATTTTTCCCAAATTTTGAGAAAACAAGAAGAATTTTGAAAAATGATGTCTCAAAAGTACCATCTAGAGGCAAATTGTGATTCCAAAATTTTCTGGTCGAAACTTTTAGACTAGTATTTCTATACAAATACATGTATACATATAAAAATAAATAAGTAAAAATACCATGGTACGATATTTATTATAATGGGGGATAGATGTGAGCAGAAAAAATGAAATAAAACTCAAATAACATATTTTTGTTTCGATTGCTTTTTTTTCTAGTTCATAGGCTTATAGAGAGATTACGTTTGCAAGCATTTTAATTATTTTTTAAAAAATATATTATAACTTTCCAATCATTCACTGTACATAGTAAATGTACAACAAATATGAATACATTAAATGTATTCATAAATTTTATTTATAAATTTTATAAATATAATTTAATATAAATAATATATACATACATATATATATATATATATATATATATTACGATATAAATATAAAATGAATTTGTATGATGTACGTGTATTAAATTGTATTATATGTGGTATTAAATACGTATAGAATTATTTTATACAACGATAATTATTGTAAAAAATATAGAAAAACTTTTTATACATGGTATTATACATTTTCTGTAGAATCATTTAATACCAATGATAAAATATTTATTTTTTTTAAACAGTTAACTGGAAAGAATACAAAATTGGTGAATTTAGTTTGTTTAAATTGATACTTTCATAATATTTATTATTAATATTTGTTCAATATTTATATTTTATAAAATGCAGTACAATACAAGTATTAATTATATTATAGTTTAATACACACACAGTATTATACGAAATTTAATACACGTATAATACTAGTTAAAATAAAAAAATAAATAAAACACTAACTGTACGTGACTTTTGATTAAAGAGTTTGAACTGGAAATGTAAAAACATCTATTAATCTCGTAATATCCGTTAAATACAAATAAATACAAAGGTTCGTATTGGCCACTAATCGCTCTGACTTAGACACTCTTAACTATCTGCAGAAAACGTTACCAATTGCATTAATCGTAAACAGATGTTATGACTAGGGCTGGGATTTCGATGCACTTTGAATTGTTTTCCGAAGCTTTCTGTGCGATGCTCGTTTTGTTATAAATACGTTTTAGGTGTTTTTCAATTAGAATAAGAAATTTTATTTCGCATTTTTTGACAATATTTGATTTTACGGTCATTTTTATCATTTTTTATAGCATTTTATTGGTTTTTAGGTCATTTTTGGCCTAAAATTCAAATTCAAAATTTTATTATTATTAACTTATAATGTGGGATTTATTTTATACGCTAACAACAGATTAAATAATATCTTATCCACAATTCTTATAAATTATATAAATTCTTATCTTGCCTTGCAGCATAGCGATATGTTAGAAGCCTAAAACATCAAAATCGATAAAGATGCCCAACGAAACCCTCACACCAGTCATACATTTTTATGAATTTTAAGTTACGTATTATAAATAAATTTTGAAGACGTTTTTTTAGTGCATTTTTAGCGATTTTTAAGGGCATTAAAATCCCAGCCCTGGTTATGACCATAAATAATCAGTGAACTCTTCACAACGCTTGAAAAAAAAAAAAATCATTGCAATGTGTCTTGCCTCTTTCTCAATTTTAACATGTATATGTATACATATATATATATATATATTGTAGAATAGATGTCTAAATGGACGTATTTTTATGTTTTTTCATAATGTTTAATTATGTACAGAGGGTATAAAATGAGAGTAAATGAATCAAAAAGCTCATTGGACAAAATATAATGCACGCGTTTCGCATTGTTATTACTGCAGGCCGAAGCATGCTTCACAAATTGACTACGTGAAAAAATCGCAGCGGGATCGATTTTATTTAATTAAGAAAAAAAAAATAAATGTGTATTCGGTTACACATATTATATAATATAAATGTATACTACTTCGCTTTCAAATTCGTTTTATTTAATATGTTTTCGCCTTGTTTGTTCGACACAATCAACAATAACGCGACCGAAACGGACAACAACGGACGCGTAGTGGTAGTTTCCCCTCCCCCCACCCCGTTTTTATTATATTGTTATTTAAAGGGACGAGCGAAATCGTGTACTACGCGCTGACGGAAAAGAGAAAAGAAAAGAAAAAACGAATAAATCACGGAGATTTGAGCGAAGAATGACAAATGAAATGGAATTAATTTTCTCCCCTCCCCCTTGTGACCTCGGCGATCGAAGGGTGAACGGTGAGCGAAGGGAGGAACGACGGAGCGAAAGAAAGCGGAATCGGAAAGAGAATGAGTTTAAGTTTGCGCGCGCAGAAAACGCCAGCATCACCTATCACGACGCCGTCGCCGGTCATCGTCGACATACGGAGGGGAGAGAAGGGGAAGGGAGGGAGGGATCCGGAAGGGTCGGCGGTGGCACTGACGTTTAAATCAATTATTCGCCCTAAAGGAAATCGTCTCGTCTAGCCGGGGGGCGGACGGGGACGAAAATTATACATTCCGTTTGCGTTTCGCCCCCGCACCGTCTTTCGGGGTGACGACCGATATCTCTTGTCTCGCCACGGCCCAATTCGGGGGGGGGGAGGTTCGCCGTTTACCGTCAAAAAAAAAAAAAAAAAAACTAGTGATGGATACCGAATAGTTTACACTAGGTACACAGTATGTAAATTAATTGGAAAGTCAGTTAGTTATTACTCCTAATATAATGCAGATATTGAATCCAAAATTCAAAACCGTTAAAAAAAAATTTTGAGTATTCAAAAAATTGTTTGAAAAATTTCGAAATTAGCCACTTTGTAGAATAACTTATAAGTTACTCAGGGGAAAAAAAAAACAATTTTGAAATCGGTTGAATTTTGAATGAATGAGTGTATTTTATTTTTCAAAAAACACAGCCCCTGAAGAGTAACGTCTGCTATTACTAATTATTATTATGACCGCGGTGCAGTCCGTAACACTCTACGAATAATAATAATATTATGTTTACCCATTCGCACTGACACGCAAAATAATAATATCTGAAACTCGACCTTTTCCTTACACAATATTAAATTCGAGAAAACAGCAGTACCTCCCTTCCTATAGTGTAGCAATGTAAAGCGTTGCCCTTAGTAACGCGTGCGTGGACCGCTTTTAGTTCTAAACACGATAATATACCGAAATTCACCGCGATTATTTCCGAGTTCTGAAATATTTACCCCCATCGACCGGGTCTACGCCCTCTTGTCGTTCCCAAAGGTAACTTAACCGTTAAATAGCGCGCAAAAGGCGATACACATAATAATATTATTATGTTACTGATACACGCGTAACGATGGGTGTTTTCTCTCGTGAAACTTAGCACGATACAAGTCGATCGTGTTGCAGGGGCGTACTTGTTCTCTCCGACAATGAAGATCTGCAGTTGTTAAACCGAACGGTTTTCGGCCAATTGAATAATTTAATAATTACAAAAAGCTATCGCTTTATATGCATTTGTGTACCGACTAAGTGGTATACAGTCAAGTTGAATATAAAATATGCAAAGTACGGAAATTAATTAAGAAATAGTGATTTGTAAACATTAAAAACTAGGTTATGTCGCTATTAAACATAGGTGATAGGCGGAAGAGGCTAGTGATTGTGAGGCACTTTTTTGTAGTTTTGTATGCATAATTAAAGTTTGTTAATTTTATTCGGTGTTTGACTTAATTCACAACTTAATTTTCAAGTGCTTTGATATTTGTCTATGTTTACTTTAAAAAATCATCAATACCTAGAGAATACGACAGACCCTAGTGCAGGGCTACCATGTCAAGTTATTTTAGACTACTATTATGTTATAGAAATTCGCTGACTAAAATATATACATTTATAGATATCGATTAATCAACAGGTTTAGTATGGTTTTAGATGATGTTACGTATTTTAATTAAATGTAACAGGTAGGTAGATGCAATAATGTAATTTTTGAACGGGATCGAGATTTTATGCGTTTAAAACTGAAGAATGAACACTTATATAATATATATCATGCTCTTTTGTTTTAGATTCTGAATAAAGTGAAGAAGCCTAGTGTTTTTACAATGATGTTTATTTTTTATTTTTTTATTTTTTTTTTTCTGTGTACAACTTTTCGTATAGAAATACTTGTCCAAAAGTTTCGATCAATAACTTTTTGAAACCCGATTCGCCTCTAGATTGTACTTTAGAGAAGTCATTTTTTGAAT
>JAIPRM010000201.1:59303-72062 GCA_025469315.1 Stegophylla sp. TES_Ste_2020 | reverse complement strand
GAAAATGTGAAAAAAAATTTTGGACATTTTTTGAAAATTTTTTTTTTTCTTATATTATTAACTTCCTTCGTTCAGAATCGTTTTACTGAAGAAATGATTTATCGTTTCTTTAAAATTTAATACGCCCATCAAGAGAATACCACCCGTCGTGCGAACTATGTCTGGCTTTTTTTTCTCTCTTTATTTATTAGATAAAAAAAAAATAAAGTAAAGCAAAGTAAATTATACACAAGAAAGCCGGTCATATTTCGCACCACGGATAGCTCTTCGGGTCAAATACTCTCGGGGATTGTGTTGAAAATTCCTACAATTATTGTTCTTTATATTATTGATTTCCTTAGTTTAGAATAGTCTTATTGAAGAAATGATTCATTATTTATTTAATATTCTACATATTCACCAAGAGTATCTGACCTGTAAGGAGAAGTATGTCCGGCTTTTTTTTTTTCCCTCTGTTTCCATAGCAAGTAACATTAACATTTTATTTTGGTTAAAATTATCAACAAAAATGAAAAAAAAATAATAAATAACAATGCGTAATGTAACATCAAAGTGTACTCGTCTGAATATCGTTCTTCCGAATACCGCTGTCGTGTATTATTGACCCATCATTAAATAAGTTTCCGTGCTATAACGTGCCGGTAAAAGCACGTTACCCTGGATACACCGGCAAAAGCTCCAAACACGCAAGTTACCGGCGACGGCGATGCGTTGTGCAGGAATGTCAGATTGTCGGTTGTCAACCTTTTGTGTACGTAGAAGTATGCACATGTAAGTAACAAATATTCTAGTGACGTCGTCGTCAATCATGTCGTACAAATCGTTTAACATCTGTGCAGTTTTAGATATTTTTGATGTGAGTATCGATAATTTATATCATTATTATTATTATTATTATTAGCCACTGATGCAGTATTGGGAAAAACAAAACAAAATTATATTAAAAATTACGTGATAAAATCACAATAATAATTGTACCTGTAATCGTTTACATTCTCATTTACTTGGCGTCATCACCCAACATAAAATATTACATAAACCGAGTTCAAATTAAATTAACTTATACTTTTCAAGTGAAAAATAAGAACGTTACCTAGTGTATAAATTACGATTTAGTTTCAGAGTGGAGCGAAGAAGCTATATAATGGTTTTACAATGATGTATATTATTTTTTATGTAAATACTTTTTTCCGGGCGCATGTGAAATCCACCGATCGAACCTTTTTGATTCTGAACGAAATAAAGAAGTTAGTGTATTTTCAAATTATTACTTCCGAATTAAATGTAGTTAAATCACGCGATTTTGTTACAGTAACCTGTGGTAATTTGGAATTTTTCTTTTCCCACGATTGCATATTTATAACATTGTTACCAATTATTATAATATTGCCTGTTCTTGACAATAATAATATAATAGGTTACATGTCCGGGTGTGTGGATATGCCCTAAAGGAATGGTGTTTCTGGATATTTCGCTCTTCGGGTGTCACAGTTGTACGTCGTACGCACAACCCAAATTTCCTTTGGTTTTCAATGAGACTTTTAGTTTCCACGAAGTAATAATCTGTTGTCAGAAACCAAGTTTCGACTGATTTTGCAAACATTAAATTTGATGCACGTTACAGAACTTTTCAGAACTCGCAAACTTAAAGGACGTTCAAGAGAGTTTGGAAGAAAAGCGCATGCGAATCTCATTAGTACAAGTCTACAAAAACAAACAAGTCACACTGGCCACGTATAATTCTGACGTTAATGAAGTTTTGTACCCCGGACGCAGTCGATTGAGTAGGAACGGCGAAACTGCATTGCTCATGAAAAATGAACCTTTATTTCCAGTATGAAAATTATTGTTATATTGTTAGAATTACAAATTTTATCACAACGGTCTTCTCTTATACAAAATCCTATAACATAACGACACACCACACGCATTATCTCCTGTGTTTTGTGCCAAGGAAATGTAACTTGTTTTTAAGCATTATCGAATTTCGGATCAAAATTTTCAAATAAATGATTGGGTGAAATTTAAAAAGCACAACTTCTTATTTTCTTGAAAATCTTGTTTCAAAAAGTTTCTGGTCCAGACTTTTGAAAAGTATTTCTCTACGAAAAAGTGTTTACAGAAAAAATAAAAATGAAAAAATTTCCAACATTTTTTTTCACATTTTTAAAATTTTCTTGCATCAAAATATTTCTCATATTATTGTCTATCTATGTTTATATTTTCATAAAGTTTGGATCAAAAAATGATGGTTTCTGAGTCTTTTTGTTAAATTTATGGTAGTTTTTCCGCCAAAATAAATGGAGGAATTGAAAAATTCCAAAAATGACCTCTTCAAAGTACCATCCTGAGACAAATCCGGTTTTAAAAAATTGATGGTTGAGACTTCCGGACAAGTATTTCCATACGAAAAAGTTTTCACAGAAAAAAATACACATCATTATAAAATCACTAGCTAAACGCAACTAGCTAACTTGAAATCTTAAATTATTTATAATTCATAACATTTTAGGAACCTAAAACATTTTTAAACTCTGAGTGGAGCAAAAAAGTAAGAGTTTTTACAATGATCTTATTTTCTTTTTTTTTATGTGTACACGTTATTTTACAGAAATACTTGTCAAAAATTTCAACCACAAAACTTTTAAATTCCAATAATTTTTCACATTCAGATACTTTTGAGAGATTATTTTGTGAAATTCCCAATAATTTTTCCAAATTTTGACTAAAACGGCTTTTTTGTAAATTATTATGTTATTGTAGAATTTATGAAAGCATATAATTTCAGGAGCGGGGTTGTTACATTTTTGAGTTAGGCTAGTGGATGCAAATATTAAATGTGTTTTAAATGAAATTAATGCAATACAAATTGACTACTATTTGATTTAAAATGTTAACACAAGAGTGAGCAAATGAAGTATTTATTGTCAATTTTATGGCTAATAACACGTTTTATTTCGAGAAGCATAAAAAAAATAAATAAAATTGAACACAAAAATTGGTACATGAGAATAATTGAGATTTAAATTATTCAATAACTCGGCCTAAAATCATTTATTTTAATTCAAATTCCTTTAAAATGTAATTTATCATTAGGTACACATACTACTGAAGTGAACGAAACGAGACCAATCATTAGGGCTTATGTTCTGCTAGTGTCTATAATTACTGAACTCAATAATTATTATTAGAAGTCAAATAATTGAAACCATTGTTTCATGTTAGTGCAGTGAATCATAACATGCATACCAACAAATAATTAATACCTATAGTTGACTTTAATAACAATGGATAATCACAGGGGACTATTTCACCGAAAATTACTTTAGTAACCAAGACCAGTGTCACGGAACAGATAAATGCAGCTTCACTCGATGATTGTGGTGCGTTATATAATTTAAAAACACAACATCGACCGAACAAAATGAAGAAAGTTCATCACGTTAAACCCGACTCGCCGGGTTATCATAGACGAGAAATGCAACATAGGTAGGGCATATGATATAAACTTTAATAGCAATTGTTTAAACTAATTTTTCTTTTATATTATATATATATATATAGGATAATTCCCGTTGAAGACTTGAGCACTAGTACAGGTTCGGATACGGATATAAATCAAAAATATTGTCAGAGAGCAATGAAGGTGAACTTATTATTACTATAAACGGTACTCTGCTATCAATAGCATATTTAGAAAAAAAGACTTACGAGTGCTAAACTCCTGTTAGAAGAACGAATAAAAATTCACATAATAACTATACTACATAGGTAGATTTGGTACTCGTTACTAATAAATAGGGCTCAGAAATAGTAGCATTGGCATGTTTTTTGTGAGTGATTAGATTTATTGCTAGGTAAGCTAGAAATTCGTTTCATGATACTACGAAATTAATATTAAAAATTTATACATAGTGCATATTTTTGCATATTGGGTGATTTTGTAGCATTGAGAGCATATTTCTTAATTTTACAACTTTTTAGAGCATATTTAATGATACAATTTAGAATTTGGTAATAAAAAACAAAAACAATTCATTTTGAGTGTTTTCATTAGGTATTAAATGTATTATTGTTCCATCTCTGTTTTTCAAATCCGTTTTATGAACATATAAGAAACATATAAAAAATAAGAAATATATATAGACAAGAAAGCCAGACATACTTCGCACCACGTATATTTTTCGCTCTTCGGGTCAGACACTCTTGAAGGGTGTGTATAATTTTAAAAAAAACGATAAATTATTTCTTCAATAAGACGATTCTGAACGAAAGAAGTTAATAATATGAAGAACAATAATAGTCGTAATTTTCTATTTGACCTAAAGAGCGAGAATATCCGTGGTGCGAAGTATGTCCGGCTTTCTTCTCTATATTTTACTTTATTAATTTATTATTGTTTTAACTTTACTTTACTTTACTTTACTTTTTTTTTACCTAATTAATAAAGGAAAAAAATTAAATGAGAAAAAAAAGTGTTAGAAAAATTTCCAATTTTTATTTTCACATTTTCAAAATTTTCTTGTGCCGAAATGTTTCTCATATTGTTGTCTACCTATGTTTAAATTTTCATTAAGTTAATGTGAAAATTAACAAAATTTGACAAAAAAGACTAGGAAATCATAATTTTATTGATCCAAACTATATAAAAATTTAAACATAGATAGACAATAATATAAGAAAGATTTTGGTGCAGGAAAATTTTGAAAATGTAAAAAAAAATTTTTGAACATTTTTCCAACATTTTTTTTCTCATTAAATATTTTTTCTTTATTTATTATATTAAAATAAGAGTAAAGTAGAGCAAAGTAAAGTAAAGCAAAGCGAAATAAAGTAAAGTAATGTAAAGTAAAGGTAAGAAAGCCACACATACTTGGTACCACGGATATTCTTCGCTATTTGGGTCAGATACTTTTAGTAAGTATGTTGAAAATGACGACCATTATTGATCTTTATATTATTAACTTCTTTTGTTCAGAATCATCTTTCTGAAGAAATTATTTATCGTTTCTTTAAAATTCCACAAACCCACCGAGAGTATCTGACACGAGGAGCGAAGAATATCCGTGGTGCGAAGTATGTCCGGCTTTCTTGCCTTTACTTTACTTTATTTTACTTTACTTCAATTTACTTTTTTACTAATTATCATTGTTATAATTATAGAAACAATAAGCCGATTCTATCCTTCCGTAATCAGTATTTACATAATCATAATGCACTATCTATTGTTGAATTTGTTCCAGAATTTACCCATACATTTTTACTTTTAAATATTATTCTCGGATTCTTAAACACATTTTTTGTTCCTTTCCTACCAATACATCTAAATTTGATACCAATTAAAACCGTTTCCTGAAATTGAAGTTATTTTGTAAGATTATTGATGTCTTGGTAAAATTTACGTTTTATAAAACGAAAATACGTCTGAAGTTTCACCTTTAATATTTGTTAATTCCAACGAATTTATTTTGACGTTTGTTTAAAGATCGACGATTTAATTTTTATTTCATTTTGAAACCGTAGAATGACCTATATATATATATATATATTTTATATATATTTTATATTTGTATAGGCATAACAGTGTCGAAGCTTTTACGAACAGGAATAATAAGGAGTTGTATACTTGAAATCGTAAAAGTCGGAAAAAGGCCTGATAGTGGCGATTAAGGGCTGAAACAGACGAACGGTTTTATTCGTCGTACGGCAAATTGCCGTCCGGTATTATTTTAAATACAATTACCATCCGGCCAAAACCGTCGTTGTCTGTTTCCTATAATCTAATTTTATACAAAACAAAACCGGACGGCAACTTGCCGTACGGCGAAAACCGTTCATCTGTTTCAGCCCTAAAAGGGAAAAGCCCAGGCGGCATATCTGAGTTACTAAGGGTCCAAAATGTATGAATACAGTTATAAACCGAATCGGGTAGAGCTTTCTCCCTCTCCTCTATTATTGATCAATAAATAATAAATCAATGTAACCAACAAATTATTATGTATAAATGTTTAATTTTTAACCGTTTTATATGAAAATTATGATTCCGAAGCTTATAGATATTTGCCTAATATAAAATAGAATATAAATCTCATAGATGAACAATGAACAATACCTCTGAACAAAAAAAGTTGGGTACCTACCTATTGACCAATTGAAATGTCAAATTTTAACTAAATAATATAAATATCTAAATTAGAAATCAATTGTTTCATTATTAGAAATTAAGTATGGATGTAATTCAGAAATGAATAAAAACTAACTACTTAACTAGTATTCTCATATTTATGTTTCTATGTTTTCAAATAAAACGCATAATTATATTATGTACTTCAGTAATTTTAATATCAATATCCAGTGTCTTGAAAATTGTTTTTCTTGGGATCATTCAGGATTTTTTTTTTTTGGTATCCATATCCCATTTATATTATTTAATATGACCATTAATTTGTAATAATAACAATACTGATTACCATTTTTAACTTTTATTTATTTATTTATTTTTAGACTAACAAATTATTACATTGCCAGAGTAATTCGAAAACATTGTGTAAACATTGTAAGTTAACATTTATATGTACGTTTCAATTAAATAACATAATATTTTATTAAAAGGTGAAGACATAAAAGGACTTAAAATAACCAAACATGACAAGAAATCCAGGTAAAATCAACATTATTTTTAAAGTTATACTATTAAAAATGTAGACTCTGATAGCGGGTAGCAAAGGGTAGAAACTGCTAGCCTACGTTTTTTGACCGGGTAACAAAAATATGATTTTGCTACCCAAAAATGATTGTGATTTATTTATAGGAGGTGTAGAAGTAGACAAACTTTAAATAATTAAAAATGTTTATGTTTCATCAATGATTAAAAGAAGACTATTATTATTAATTATTTATTTATTACTAAAAGACAATACAGATAATTTCATGGTTTTAAAAATTGAAATATATTTTTAATCTCTACTTTTATGGAAAATATGATAACGATTCATTTGTTTCTCAACGTTTTTTTTTCTGGATCAATTTGGTACCCCAGTACTTTTTTTCAAATGGTGCCACTGATTAAAAATATTATCTTAAACCTACTCTGCAGCAAGAAAATAATAAATAGGTGTTATTGTGGTAAAACCACATTATATTTTAGCACAGAGGAAAAACTATTTTGCTACACCATCATTCACCACTATTTTCTCTCGTCCAATTATTATATTTTAAAGGCTTTAAATGTATTTTTGTAGAAATTAATAAAATTAACAAATTATATAAATTATAAACGACATATAAATATATATGTTACCGGCAACATAAATAATCCGGTATTTTACAAAATACTTAGGCATTATGTAAAATGCCAAATGTCAAGTAAGAAATATGATAAAAATAACAATTTATGTATTATTTCATTTTATTTTTTTTTAGTGTATTTAGTTCAGTTTAAACTACGTAACATTATTAAATATGAGTTTTTTTTTTTTTTTTTGATCCTAAACTTTAACAACGGTGGCCATTAGCTTTTACATTTTTAAATTTATTTACAATAAAACTTAGGAACTTATAACTATTTGTTTATATCAAATGTATTTAATTATTTCGATGCTTTTGAGAAATTTGATGACTTTTTCGGGTTGGCATTCGGGACCAATTATTTGGATGAGGTTCTCAGCTATTTTGTGTTTTTTTCTTTCTTCTTCGTTTGATCTGCATTCCGTCATAATATGTTTTACTGTATGTGTAATTCCGCATGAAGTACATTCGGTTAGTGGTTGATTTTGCATGAGGTGTCCATGTGTAAGGCGAGTGTGGCCGATTCTGAGTCTATTTATTATTATTTCTGTTTTCCTTGATGTTTTTATTTGTTGCCAGGGGTTTATATTTTGTTTTTAACATACCAGTGATTTTGCCAGATATTTTGTGTGATTAATTTTATGCGTTTTTTTGTCTATTATTGTGTTATATTTTAGTTTGCAGATTCTGCTGTTTTTTTAGCGTGTATATCAGCTAACTCGTTTCCTTGTATTTTACAATGTCCTGGTGTCCGAATAAAATGAACATTCTTATTTTGTTTTTTTAATTTTTAAACATTATTTATTATTTTCGTTGGTTTGGAAATTATTTTGAATGCTGGTGATGGTACAAAGAGAGTCTGTGTACCTATATGTTGTAATTTTGATTAGGATAATTTTCTATGTGATTAAGAGCTATTATAATGGCGATGGCTTCAGCTGTGAATATTGAGCATTTTTTTTTGCAGTTTTTGTGTTATTATTTCTTTGTTTATTATAATTGCTATTCCTACACCTTGTTCACTTTTGGAAGCATCAGTATAAACGTCCAGGCCGAAAATATGAGTTTATAATAACCATGGTTTGTAAAAAAAGTTGCGATGAGAAGGCCATATATTCCTATGGGTTTAATTTCATGTGAAAAATAGTAATAGATATGCTTCCCATGCTTCCCAGACTGTTTGTTATTGCGCATGGGGTTGTAAGTTATTTTTGGTGAAAATGCCTACCGTGATCAAGGGCAAACTCACTTCGCTCCATAAATCGAAAATATCCCTCCAATTGTTATGAAAAGTGGGGACATTTCGGCTTGATAATCGACTTGCTATGCGACGTGGGGATATTTTGAAAAAAATCGCAAAAAAAAATAATTAGGCTGAAGCCATCCGTTTTTTACTTGAATAAAAAAATTTTTTTTAGGTTATTTGTAAAATAATATTGAAAATCCTATGTTTTATAGACATTGCCTAAAACCGGTTGGCAATATGCATAATGCCTAATCATTTTGCAAAATACCTGAATTATCCATATTGCCGGTAATATATACATAAGAGTTAATTAAAACTATTAACTGAGATTGTTGAATGGTAAATTTTATTAATAATACCTATTTTAAAATTTTTAGTGATATATATGTATATATATTAAACATACCTATTGCAATTGAAATTGTATTGTAAACAAACATTTTTTAAATGTATTTTATAAGTACATTATCAAAAAACTAACAAAATTAAGTGTATGTATGTACATGTATGTATGACTATTGCATTCACTTTTAGTAAACTATTATATACTATAGTCGTGATGTTACCATTAGACCCTATACTATAGTGTAAAAATCACCAATAAACCGCATAGGTACTTTACGATAGCCGTAAATCAACCACAAATGATACATTACAAAATAATTAATGTGAAACTGTTTGTATTTAATTTTTTAGCAATCAAATAAATAGTGATATGATAGAATTACAACACAATAATTGCTTAGATAATAATGAAGACGGTGATAGTAAAATTACATCAAAAAAATTTGACAAAAATATAAAAGCAACATTTAAAGTGGGAGCACATCATTACAATTGTTGTAAATCAAAGTTAAATGATAGTATGTATATATGTGTTTTGTTTTTTATTTAACATCATCATTTCAATCCTTTTAGACTTTTAACAAATTGTTTATATAAAAGGCAGCAGTATGAATGAATCAACAGAATTAAGGTAATTTTAAGAGCACATAAGGTATAACTGTATAAACTTACATACTCATCTAGATTTAAATATAATAATATTCTTAGAGATGAGGAATCAACAAATGAAGAAAAAAGTGTCCAAAAGTTTAAGCACCAGATATCCAAAGACTTTGTAGAAGAGCCAAGGAAGATGAATCCAAAAATTAAAGCTCAAGTTAAATTTGATGTGTACCACTGCAAATGTGGTTTACCTAATTGTTCATCAAGCCCGAGTTGGTAAAGTTATAACGTTTCAAAAGTTCCTTTTGAATTTTCAATATATATAAGTGTGTAAAAGTAAATTTCATTAAAAACAATTTTTGAAAGAAATTGTTTTTTAAAGGTATTACATAATACAATACATATGTTGTAGATTAATTATGAATGTTCCTGTATAATATAAAATAATATTAGGTTATTGTTATTAACATTAATTAAATATGGTACTAGTTACCTAAAGATATTCTAGCAAAAAAATTAAGGTAAGTACATGTTTCAAGATAGAAAAAAAAACTTAATTTGTATAATGCTAGTAGAATATTATAGCCAGGGATGGGCAAATACTAAAAAAAAAAGACTCTAGAATCTAAATACTAGACACAAAAATTTACATCTGTAGATATACAAGGTACTGGATACATTTAACATTTAAATATACTTCGCACGATGGGTGTTCTTCGCACGACGGGCGGGATTCTCTTGACGCGTCTATTGAATTTTAAAGAAACGATAAATCATTTCTTCAATAAAACGATTCTGAACAAAGGAAGTTAATAATATAAGAAAAAAAAAAAACGAAAATTGATTTTCATATCTTCACATACACTTAATGAATACACCTATAAATTATTTCAAATTACAATAAAATAAAAACATAATAAAAAAAAAAGTTCAAAAATTTTAGATGTTAGGTAAAGAATCAAACTCGGAACCATCGCAATTTGGTCGCATCATTAAACCGTTGGGCCACGACGACTTTGTTGCAATCGGGTAAAATAATAGGTATTTAATTAAATAATAGAAAATATTGAATTTTCAAAATAGAATAAAATAATCAGGAAACTATTGATGCACATGGATATTAATTCACACCATTGTATTCATTGTCGAAAAATATACATGATGGCGACAAGGAAAACATTATCAATATTCTTGGAATGATTGCAAACTACAAAAGGAAAAAACCATCCGTGTTGTTCGAATACTGATAACGAGACAATACGGATAGCGTGTGTCGTCGTTATCGAACTAAAAACGTGCGAACTATACCATTACACTGTACACGGACATTTAAAACCGTAATGTGTGGCCGCCTTTATAAACACTGAATAGTCAGTGGCGGATCCTAGGGGGGGGGTAATAGGGTAAACACCCCTCCCTTGAGCTTATTATATAAAAATGTATTACATTGTGACTTGTGAGAAATACTAGTTTTATTCAGCATTATAACGATAATAAATTATAATTACCCCCCTTGAAAATTTTCTGGATCCGCCACTGTGAATAGTATGTCACTATTAATAAATATGAAACACGAATCCCTTTGTAAAATTATCGGCATAATTTATATAATAGTAATATAAAGTTTACATAATTATATATAATTATGTTGGGAATCCCACAATAAGATTGAGGTGCACACAGATTGAGGCGGCGCGCGACAAGACGGCGCCGATTTTTTTTTTATTGGTAGATGCCGCCTTTGTCGTAATTTCTTCGATTTTTCTTCAGTCAAACCCTTGTAAAATGTTTAATTATTCGTCCGAAAGAAATTTTATTACACCAAAATATTCGAAATGAAATTCTCTATCTAGGCACCAAATTTCAAAACAATCGGTCGGGCCAATTTTCTTATATGTACGTTAAAGTGCATAATTTTAGGAATAACTAACGAATTTCGACAAAATTCTAACTTCAAACGGGTATAAAAAAAAAAGTCGATTAACGATTTTTGAGATTTTTTCAGATCAATTAAGCATATATGTCAGTGAGATCATATTAAATTTTCAAGTCTTAATATCAAAAATCAAAAATTTTATTACATAAAAACTAACAAAAAATGAGAAATTTCCGAAATTTTCAAAATGCCGTACTTAACTCAAAATTGATCAAATCTTTTTGAAATTTTTATGAAATGTTTTCGTAGCTATTTTCAATAATTGGTGAAAATTTCAAGTCTCTAGCTACGTTATTTTAGAAGTTATGATAAAAAATAATTTTCAGTTTTACGGAAATTTCGGTAATTGCGTATTTTGCCGTTTTTCGTCAATTTTTCGACAGTTTTTCCCCGTTTTAGGAAAAAGTATTGAGAAATTGGAAAAATGACCTCCTTAGAGTATCATCTGAGTGTGATTCCGGTTCTATAAAAATACTGATCGAAACTTTCGCACAAGTATTTCTATACGAAAGTGTTCACAGAAAGAGAAAAAAAAATAAACATCATTGTAAAATCATAAGCTTCTTCACTTCGTTCAGAATCTAAAAGACACTAGATAATAGATACTGTAGCTAAGATATCAGATAAAATTTTTTTAATAATTATTAAAGTAGGTATTACTAATATTAAAATGTATAGTTATGCAATATTATTTAAGTTCAATAAAAATGTTACTGTCAAAAAAAAGAAAAAAAGAAATACTTAGTACCACCGATATTCTTCGCTTCTCAGGTCAAATACTCTAAGTGAGTGTGTAGAATTTTAAGGAAACGATAAATCATTTCTTAAATAAAACGATTCTGAACGATGGAAGTAAATAATAAAAAGAACAAAAATAGTAATAATTTTCAATACACCCAACAAAAGTAACAAACCCGAAGAGCAAAAAATATTTGTGTCGTGAAGTATGTCTGATTTTCTAGTCTACACTTTACTTTATTTCAGTTTTTTTATCTAATAATATAAAGAAGAAAAAAAATTAATGAGAAAAAAGTGTTAGAAAAATGTCCAAAAACTTATTTCAAAATTTTCCTGGGCCAAAATGTTTCTAACATTATTGTCTATCAATGTTTAAATTTTCTTAAAGTTTATATCAAAAAATGTTGGTTTCCAAGTATTTTTTTGTTTCTATATTTTACGCACAACGTAAATTTTAGATTTTGAACGAAGTGAAGAAGCTTATGATTTTACAATGATGTTTATTTTTTTTTTTTTTTTTATTTTTTTTTCTCTTTCTGTGAACACTTTTTCGTATAGAAATACTGGACCAAAAGTTTCGATCAATATCTCTAAAGAACCGGAA
>JAIPRM010000201.1:47954-59203 GCA_025469315.1 Stegophylla sp. TES_Ste_2020 | reverse complement strand
TTATATTATTAACTTCCTTCGTTCAGAATCGTTTTACTGAAGAAATGATTTATCGTTTCTTTAAAATATAATACGCCCGTCAAGAGAATACCACCTGTCGTGCGAAGTACACCCATCGTGAGAAGTACACCCATCGTGCGAAGTATGTCCGCTTTTTTTATAGTGTGGACGTGTCTTCATGAAAATTGAAACATAGATATACAATAATATGAGAAATATTTTAAGACAAGAAAATTTTGAAAACGTGAAAAAAAAATTTGAAAATTTTTCTAATACTTTTTTCTTCTCAATTTTTTTCGTTTCCTTTATTTATTGAATAAAAAAAAGTAAAGTAAAGCAAAGATAAATAAACTAAAGTATACACAAGAGAGCCGAAGTATACTTCGCACTACGGGTATTTTTCGTACATCCCTCAGCTCAGATACTCATGGTGGGTGTTTTGAAAACGACGACTATTATTGTTTTTGATTAATTTCCTTCGCTCAAAATCGTATTATTGAAGAAATTATTTATCACTTCTTTAAAATTCAACAAATCTACCAAAAGTATCTGAGCGAAGGAGCGAATACCCGCGGTGCGTCCATTTTTCTTGTCTATATTTTACTTTAATTTCATTTTTTTCTTCACGTGAAGAAAAATTAATTATGTAAGGGCGGCATAATTGTAATTAGCACAGGACGGCAAAATATTTGGCACTGGCATCGCCCACCACCACTCGATGATATGTATGGATACAGACCAGATTTGGTCCGCTGCTTGGTGCGTTTTCATTTAAAAATCAGTATAGTTACAATATCCAAATCATAAATATTAAGACTATTAAGATACACAATTTACAGAGAATCAGTACCTAAGATATGACCCTCCCTGATTAGAACGTTACAATGACGATTCTGTATGCATAATTTTTAATAAATACAGGACAAATTTATGCCATGAAGTCTTCAGAAGAGATCCTACAGGAGATGCAATTATCTATCAAGTGTCTTTGAGAAATTACTATAGAAGACTTTATGATGGGGCCACTCATCAACTCAGTAGGAGTCTCAAACTAGTTTGATTCATCAAATTTCAATATCGTCGGTCTAATTGGTAATGGTCGTATCTCCATTTTTTTTTTTCATTTTGGGATTATATTCTAATAAAATGGAGAAAAACACTGTGTCTGTCGATTAATAAAATTTTTATTATAAAATTGATAATTAGAAATCATCATATATATACTAAACATTTATTCTTCTTCTGTAAAATTTACCTATTTGGACTTACTTTGTGATTTAGGCTGACGATATAGTTCTAAGCTAAGTCAAATTATATGATAAGTATTTGATATAAATACACTACTTTGATGTAAATAAAAAATATTATAATGCTAAAAGAGATGAAAGCCAGTAAAATTTAATTTGTTAATAATTACCCAGATTACATTTAATATAAGTATGAAATTTGTATATCAATTTTATTTATTAGTTTTAACTACAAAGCAGTTTGTAGTTTACAACTACTGTAATTAACTACTTGTAATTTTAAGAACACAAACTAATTAATAATTATATTTATATGCAAACTAATAGGCATAATGTATATATGATACTTTTTGATATATATATATATATATATACATGATAATAATTATGTTAAATATTATATCATACTCTATTTTGATTACAAATACCAACTTCTTGTTCACTATATAATATAACCAAAATAGTCATAATCAAATCATATTTGTTTACAAAATCTAAATATAAGTAATTCAATAATAAATTTAAATTTGTTTGTTTTTCTGAGCTAAAAAATATTCTTCAGCATAATTGATTATAAAATAATGTTATGTGTGTTACTAATATATTTTTTATTTATAGCTTTCATCTCAATAATGTAAAAATCAAACTTCAAAAATAAGTCGATCATTTTTATGATATTAAGATGTTTTACCATTACAATTTGTTATTATGATTTCTATATATGTATAGAAATAAAAATAATTATAACTTTGCATTGTCATAAATGAGACACATCTAGAAAGTAATAGGACAAATTTTTACAAAATTTTGTTTTTGCAAAAAGATTACATATACTTACCTATATGGTTATATGTAAATGTCAACTATTTTTTTGACATAGTTGCCATTGTCTTCAATGTATGAAGTAAGACGTGGAATCAACTTTTTGAAGCCGTTGTCAGAGTCAGCAGACTCTTCACAGTAGTAATTGGAGATAAAAAGAGCAGACAAAGAGTACTGAATAACAGATTATTACAAGGGTCTATACTTGCACCGCTGTTGTTTAACTTGTACACTCATGACATCCTCACTACTAAAGCTCAGAAATTCATTTATGCTATATACGATATCTACTTAGTCACTCAAAATAAAAATCTAGAAGCGTGTGAAAAAATATTAACTTCAGACCTTGATGTCCTGAGTCACTACTTTAAACACTGGCAACTGAAACCAAACCCAGCAAAAACAGAGGTATCACTAATTCACCTAAATAAACGTGAATAATAGACAGGCAAACCAAACAGTTAAAGTAATATTTAATAATGTAGAACTGTAGAAGTGAGAAATAGCCATAATCCAACTTATCTAGGAGTTACCTTAAACAGAAAACTTATTTACCAAGAGCACCTAATAAAAACTACTGCCAAAATAAAAACAAGAAACAATTTAATCCAGAAATTGGCCAACTCGTCAGGGGGAGCTGATAACCATACACTAAGAACCTCTACACTAGCTTGAACATACTCAGTAGCTGACTACTGCACCCTAGCGTGGACAAATATTGTATCCATGTGAACAAAATCAATGTCCTATTAAACTTAGCCATGAAAACCATTTCAGAAGCGGTCAAATCAACATCCACTCAATGGCTCTCTATACTGAGTGACATTACACCACCGAATCTTTACCGGATGAACTCATTGATCCGCAAATGGATTAAATGCTCCAGGAATACCGCACTTCCTATCCATAGCGACTGCACTAATCTTGGCCTATTAAAAAGATTGAAATCCAGGAAACTGACTTAAAAACTGGCAGGAAAACTTATTACGGAAAAATTTTACCTTATGTCAAAATGAACTGAAGATTGGAGGACTAATAATATCAACATGAACCATCTCTTCAACCTACCTATGATGCAACCCCCTAGATTTAATCTCCCTAGAAGACGATGAATAGCTCTAAATACTCAGAACTGGGCTTGGACAGGCGGACTCTTGTTATACTGATAGGGATTAAGTCCTGCCCCACAATATGACTGTGGGCATCAAATCCAATCCTCAAGACACTTAGTAGACAAATGTCCAATCAGATCATTCTCAGGGGGATTAGCAGAGCTCAACAAAGTTACCATAAACACAATTAAATGGCTTGAAGAATTATATATTAATATAACTATTAATTAATTATATATCAAATTTCTGGAGATTGAATTGAACCCGTCACCGTCATGTGATAAGCCGGTTGGGTTGCCATTGTGCCACACTAACATTTCTGGACCTTGTAGTGAAATAGTATTTAGTATAATAACCGAAAATATTGAATTTTCAAAATAAAATAATTAGAAAACTATTGTTGCACGTGAACTTTAATTCAAACCATCATATTCAGAGTTAAAAAATACATAAGACGCAATGAAACATTATCAATCTTCTTAAACTATAGATATTTCATAATATCTGTCTATATTTTCTCAGATTTTTTTCGATCAAACCCTTGTAAAATGTTTAATTATTCGTCCATAAGAAATTTTATTGCACCAAAATGTTCGCAATGAAATTCTCTATCTAGGCACCAAATTTCAAATAAATCGGTGGGGCCAATTTTATTTTATGTACATTTAAGTGTGTAATTTTGGTGAAACTAACAAATTTCGTCAAAATTCTAAATTCAAACAGTTATAGAAAAAAAGTTGACTTACAATTTTCGAGATTTTTTCAAGTCAATTAGATATATGTCAGTGAGATCATATTAAAATTTCAAATCTTAAATTTGTTAAAATCGTAAGTTTCTTCACTCTGTTCTGAATCTAAAATAATGACATAAAAATTAATAATTTTATTTTAAATTGTCATTAATATAAGTTTTATTTTTACAAATGAACTAAATTACAATGAAACTAAAATTATGAGTGTTTGAAGGATGTAAGTGTTCAGATGACCTAACCTAACCTTATGAATTTGTCACAATTTACCATAATTATTTCATAATTAATTTAATATACCTAAAAATATAACTTTATTATTAGTATATATGTATATACATACATTTCTTTTTAAATAAACATTACAATCATTGTATAATTAAATATAATACCTTAATATTATGTAAACATAATATTTCACTTCACATTTTTAACTAATCATTAAACATAGCATAAGTTAAACAAAGCATTATCTTCATTCGGCTCCTCCACTCTGAAATTTTTTTTTAATATTTTTAATTTTAAATTCAATTAAGTGTAAATAAAATAGAAGTATACATACATTAATAGCATTTATTTCAGCTTCGTCTAACCCAACTCTTTGAAATCTTGTAGGAAGTTGAGAACTTTCAAGGATAGACACAGTACCAGTTGTAGAAGTTGAAGTAGTTGTTTCTAGTTTATCTACACATTTAAAAATTACAAATTAAATACATAGATAATTTCATTTTCTTGGCATGTAAATTTGCTTATACAAAACCAAATGCACTTAATCTAGAATTAATTTCTCTAAAACTTATTTCCAATGCAATCTATTATACATTACGTATAATAGTTACATTTAATTTATTAAATTTATGTTAATTTAATACTACCTAATGATTTTCGTAAAGTTTAACTTTTATATTTTTTCAGATTATTTCCAAAATCTATCATCCAAAATGTATGGTAAAAAGTTTATTTTTACTAAACTGCAACAAAGTTTTAGGTATTTTCATTAGTATTTACTTATGTTTATAATATTATAAAAGTGCAGAATTATATTAACTCAAATGTTCAAGAAATTAGACATTTAAAAATTTGGTGCTTTGCGTATGTGAATCAATCAAATTTGTTTCAGACAAAAAAATTGCTAAATATAATAATATATTTAGAACAACATTGATCAAAATACTCAGGAGAAATGTTGGAAGGCTGAGGTTCAGTACTATGTTATCTACAATAATAGTTATATTAAATTTGTCATAATATATACCTTAACAATCTTCTGATTTTTTAATAAACATATTATTATGTCCTGTAAGTTCAAATTGTCTTATATATGTCACAGGTTGATTATTTTAAAATGATTTATCTACATAAAGAGCATAAATGTTAGCTAATTTTCGTGAGACAAGTGTTATGTAAATTATTTGCAATCGATGTAGACTTATCAATTACAAGCAGTATTTAACTCACTGAGTATTATTATTACTTGGTGATTTAACTGTTCTAAAATTATAGATTAGGTAAAAATTAGGTCTGGCAAATATCAACTCTGTCAGCAGATAATAATATATTGAATAAAAAATAGAATAGTGGCAGATAACATATTAAACCATAGCCACTTTGCCCATGCTATTTATATCAAGTAAATATAAAGCATGATAAAGTATTAAAATAAGTATACAATAGAATTCTCAACTATGTGTTAAGACCCAAAATTGAATTTCAGTCAAATTTTGAGCGAGTTGTAATTACTTGCAGAATTTCCCAGGTTTATCACTGTAATAAGTAAAAAAAGGTATGTCAATTTCATCAAAATCATATTCTAAAATAAAACACAAACACCAACCAACAACTAAAAATAATAAATTACTATGAATATGTTTAATAGTTACCTATGTCTAAGGAGTAAAAATCATTAACATAATAATTTATTAGGTACCTACCAATAAACTTATAAATAAATTAATCACACTTAGAAGCAAGATGCCTTTGTGCTTAAATTAATCATCAATATAATAAATTTCTACCAACAACAATGAATTGAAAAGATATAGGTATACGTATTTAGATTTTGTTCTGAAAACAGTGAATAAGACACTAGAATAAACCATAGATTACATTTAATCAATGACTAAAAATAACATAGTACATAGGTAAATAATAGAGTGCTTTGTTTCCACAAGTATTTCAATAAAAAATTTAAAGATAATCTGTCAGATAAAATTATTGTTTAGGTATTAGTAATATGTTGTACCTATTATATTATATTAGTAGATATACAATTACATAAATTGATAAAATATAATACTTACTAGTTTCATGGATTCCATATCGAAATCTTATCGCCGGTTGATGAGGTTTAACAGTCTAGTAAATAAAAAGCAAAATATGCAATCATTAACATTATCTTAAAATACCATGCACAAACTTTATTTCTTTTGCAATTTCTTTTATTAGAAAATAGAATTTACTGCAATGAGAATTATGGGGATTATATTATGGAGAATTTTATAAGTATTTCTATGTTTTAAATCAATTTTCTTATTTATTTTGTATATGTTCATACTTCATAGGATGAACAAAAATTATAACTATTCCCACCTTAGCTTCTAACTAGTTGCCATTAAAAATGGCAACTTGTTCAAGTCTCGCACTATACATATTGAAACGGCAAATTAAAAAAAAAAATAGAATATATACTGCCTTTGTATGCATGGGCCATGAAAATAAACCTAATTATAATGTGTTATTAAATGATGGGATATTTTTAGCATGCTTTTTATTTTTAATATGTACTTTTGGTGAAAAAAAGTATTTTAAGAGAAATTATAAGTAATCAATTTAAGTCACTTTTAAATGTAATTAAGTTTGAGCCCTGGTAATAACGGTCTCATTATGCACAGTGTTTGAATTGGAAAAAAATAGAAGAGGGACGCATAAATCTAAAAATATAGCGTCCCCGAAAATTATAATATTTCATATACCCATGGAGGAATTTTGTAAAATTAGTAAGGGTACGCTGAAATATTTAAAAAATAAAAGGGAATCTCTGTCCCCCCATGTCCTCCCCCAATTCAAGTACTGATTATGCATTATATTTGGGTTTTTGTGTCTAGTTAATGCAATGCGATTTACCTGATACAATCGTACGATGGTCTTGGTGTTGAGCATGATGAATGCAAATGAAAACGGAAATTCGATTTATTTGAAAAAAAATAAAATAAATTAATAGATGAGAATATTACTTTCAAACAACTGGTGAGAAAACGAAATTAGCAATGACTTTATTGTGACATATGGGGATGAACTATGAAGAGTCTAATGTTAATGCGTTATCGTCCTTTTGGTAAACAGAACGTCATGATAACGCGCCTGCAGACGTGAGCTGATAACGAGTCATCTGTTATATGATTGTCCACGTTGCGTCTGATTATAATAATTTATCGGCGATAATAATAAAGCGGCTTGGATCGCAGTGATAACACGACGTCGTACCGTCGCAGCATCGCAGGTTCAGTGGTAGCGGAAAGTTCGTCAACGATGCCCTCGTAGCATACATCAACGTCGTACACTAGAAGATATCCCGACTACTGGCGACGACGGTGGCCTTTAAATAAAATAAAATTCATCGTTGTACACTTAAAGTTTCACACGAAATATCCGTAAATCGCGTTTCACTCTCTACAATGTCCTCGCTCTGGACGTCGGATCGTCGTCGTTTTCGACATCGTATACGGTCCGTCGAACGGACGAATTAGGACTCTCGTGTCCCCAGCTGTAACCGGTACGGCGGTTCGGATGAACGAGAGCGAAGCGCAACTGAACCCCGAACCAGACATAAAACCGGAAATACGGACAGCCGCGGCGGAACAGACAACGACGGCGACGATGCACAAGCAACGCGGCTCGAATTCCTCGATGAAGGCCATCACTTTGGTGACGCTGACGATGCAGAACGCCGCAGTGGCGCTGAGTATGCGTTACGCGCGCACACGGCCCGGTGACCTGTTCATCTCGTCTACGGCCGTGCTAATGGCGGAAGTGGTGAAGCTGGCCATCTGCCTGGTGCTGGTGTACCGTACGGAAGCTGTGTCATGGAAACACTTCTTGACTATACTGGACCAGACGATCATGAAACAGCCCGCAGACACACTCAAAGTGTGTATACCTTCGCTGGTGTATCTAATACAGAACAACTTGCTGTACGTGTCCACGTCGAACCTAGACGCCGCCACGTACCAGGTGACGTACCAGCTGAAAATACTTACCACGGCCGTGTTTTCCGTGCTAATACTCAAACGCAAACTGTTGCGGCACCAGTGGATAGCGCTGGTCGTGCTCATCGTGGGCGTCGTGCTCGTGCAGCTCAACAATTCCAAAGACAAGTCGCTGGCCACGCAACCGCACCAGAACCGCATCATCGGCCTCGGGTCGGCCCTGATTGCCTGTTGCTTGTCCGGGTTCGCCGGCGTGTATTTCGAGAAGATACTCAAAGGAGCCGACGTGTCAGTGTGGATGCGAAACATTCAACTAAGCCTGGTGTCTTTGCCATTGGGCATGTGCGTGTGCTTTGTAACTGATTGGAACGACATCATGGGAAAAGGCTTTTTCTTTGGTTATGACCTTTACATAGCCTATCTGATATGTCTACAAGCGGCCGGCGGACTCATCGTAGCGATGGTCGTAATGTATGCTGATAACATTTTAAAAGGATTTGCCACATCATTGGCTATCGTTGTGGCGTGTGTTTTCTCAATGTATTTTTTTGATTTTACAATTAGTATTCAATTTGTTGTAGGTGCACTTCTTGTCATGTCCTCAATATTTTTGTACAGTTATACAAAAGAAAGAAAAGCGCCAAACGTAAATACTGTACAAAGAGCATAACAATGAGATATACTTACTAAACCTATACATTTTTAATTGTGTGGTTTTTCAAAATACTACTTAGTAATTCGAGCAAATATATAAAAAAAATATATTGATCGTCAAAATATATTATTTGGCCTTTTGACCATCGATTTAATCTATCTATTATTTTTACAAACACCTCTTGTTGTACCTACCTACTAATTTAATTCACCTGCCTACATATACATTGTAGGGGAAATAATGCCAAAAAGAAGAGGCATGAGTCAAGTTAAATTTTTGAGAATTTTTCGAAAAATGAGCTCTCAAAGTACCATCTAGAAGCAAATGCAATTCCAAAATTAGTTGATTAAAACTTTTGGACTAGTATTTTCATATGAAAAAGTGTTAACTAGAAAAAAGAAATAAAAAAACAGCTAGTTCATTCCACTCAAAATCTAAAATGATAGTATGTATTATTAATTATAATTCAAATCATACAATGTATATGTGCTCCTCATATCAAAATATTCAAGATCCGCCCCTAAATAAATGCATCTTAAGATAGACAAAGAGAATTACATATTTATTATTGTAACTGTATAGAAATATTTATTTTACAAAACTTTTATATCATTAATTATTAAGTAGTAGGTATTTTTACTTAAGTATTACAAAAAAAAAAATATGCAAAACATATTATAACTTTGTTTTAAAATATTGTAATTAATGTTAACTTTGCCAAATGGCACATTTTGTGGTGAATTAATCTATTCATAATTTTTTTGCTTTATACTATTTTATCTAAGACTTATTGTCATATTTAATTTATGTAAAAATGTTACAATGATAACAAATGTGGCACAATAATTTGTATTATATTATTCAGTTTTAAAATATTTGTGCAGGTATTTATTACATGTATTCATTAAGTTTTAATTGACTGCTCAGAAGTATTTGTATAATGTAAACATAAGTTAATGATAAGGTATTTGTATCAATTATTCAATGCTGTATTTACGGATTTAAGTTTTGTTACACTATGTAGCTTTTAAAATTTATTTTGTTCAGTATGATACAAATATTGATTTTCTACTCCAAGAACCGAACGACATTTTTTTAGCTAAAACACTGATTCAATATAATTTGAAAATACTCTGATACATTGTTACATGTACATGTTATACCTGCGTAATTTAATGTGGGTATTGCACTTCACTCTTTTTGTGCATATTTTGTATGCAAGAATAAATTGTACCATTATCTACTTAATATAATAAATATTGTTAATGCGTTATTGATGATATCTGCTCTTCGTTGCAATATTTGATTGTGCCTTGTATCAGTTTTAAATGTTTATTTTTATATGCCAATATATAATCGAAGTTTAAATAAATGAATTAACTCTTAATGCTTATATCTACTTAATTTCCATAAGTCCTTAAGCAAGATTTGTCTTGCATGATATTTATTTTTTGGTTCTGTGTTAATAATAAGTGATATGATTAAGAATGTTTGTATTGTTTTCAGTAAAACATTACTATTACAAAGCTTTGATATTTAAAATAATTACATGAGTTCTGGTTGTAAAATTTTTGCAATATTTATTAATATAAATATTGCATAATATAATATTATTTAATAATTTTAGGTATTCCATATTTGTGGGCGTGTGTATGTGTGTACTTGCATGCATGTATGTGTGTACTTGCGTGTGTGTGTATGAGGTAATAAATGTAAAAATGAAAAATGCAATAAAAATCTATTTTTACAAATTAATCTCTCAATCAACCTCTCAGTAATTAATGAAATTGGCATTTTGGTATTTTTATGGGAAACCCTGGGTTTTGAGCTATTTATAGAATTAATTTTTTTCCAATAAGTAAATAGAATAAAATTTACTAATTTTTTCAAATGTCCAGCAATAGTCCAATATTATTAATTAGTAACAAAGTAATCCATATTTATTTTTATTTATAGTACTTAATATTTATAAAAATTTTTCAGTACTATATCCGATTTTTTTTCAATCAGAAACTCGTAAAATTTTAAATTCTGAGTAGAGGCAAGAATGTATTGATATTACAAATTTGTGTTTTTTTCTTTTTTTTTTGTATGTATAGAAGCACGATTTCGGGTAGAGATAATGGTCCAAAAGTTTCGATCAGTAACTCTATAAATCGAAAATATTATCGAGATGGTACTTTTGGGAGGTCATTTTTCCAAATGACCAGAAACGACAAGATTATATTATGTTAAGGTACGTTTTCCCTGCAGCGTCTAGACGCGGTATCTTGGTTTCATATGTTTCTTATGTGCCTGTTTTCCTAGCGCGTCTGGCGTCAGTACCGGTCCAGACCAGTGCATCGCGTCAGACGCCACCGTCAACATGTCAAAAAAATTTGTTTTTTCCTCGGAAGAGGACGAAATTTTAATTGATTTTGTACAAAAAATATACCGCTATCTCCTTCTCTACCATATGA
>JAIPRM010000201.1:21975-47854 GCA_025469315.1 Stegophylla sp. TES_Ste_2020 | reverse complement strand
AAGCAATTTTTATAATAATAAAAGATATTTAGGTATATAATAAAATAAATATATACTTGTGCTATAATCAACAGAACGATTTTTTTTTTTTTAATAATGATCTTGACAGTTAAAAAAATGGAAGAGGCGCAAATTTGGTTTTCTGCCAGGGGCGCTACTGATTCTTTCTACGGCCAATGTATGTATTTTCCTATATGACACGGGGAAATATATTTATTTTTGTGAAAAGAAAAGAGATACAAACGTGATGATTGTAAATCGTTCAGCATTCAGTTACGGTCTCACTGTCTTTGTCGAATTACGTTATTGTGAGTTTTACTGGTTTTAGTAATTTTAAATACGGCGTTATTGTGATTTTAGTAAATTTGTGTTTATCTGTGTTTTACCTGTGTTTACCTGTGGTTTTAACTGAGGTAACTGTGAAAAAAATTGATTTTGTTTTCGAATTGAACAATAAGTTTGGCAACCTCTTTTTGAACACTTAAAAGAAATGTATTTTTTAAAGGTACCATCTGAGTTTTGTTTTTTACTCGTTCTCTCACATTCCTTTAATAATCCACCACACTCTTCGTTATTTCTCACATTGGTACAACAATTATTATTTCCATTTAGAGATGGTAATAATTCTCGGTCTTGCAAGAATTGTACACACATTTTTTCATCGTGTATAATATGTCGATATAGGTATCCTAATGTAGCACTCATAATAAAAAACACAAATTTACTAAAATCACATTGCACATCACAAAATTGCATTTTGACATAACTTCTGGGACTTGAAACTTTCACCAACTACTACAATCGGTTCCAAGAAAATTTCATAATAATTTCAAAAAGATTTAATCAATTTTTAGTTAAGTATAGCATTTTGAAAATTTCTCTTTTTTTGTAAAACATAAAATTGTTGTTAATATTATATTAATATCATTGGTGTATTCAAATGCTTTTGGACAATTCTGAGCTTATTTATTTATTTTGTATTTATTTAAATGTTTTAATGCACCCAGTATTTTTACAATATTAAGTATTATAATAAAAAACTGCTTACAACATAAATTTATATTAACAAAAAAAGTTTATAAATACATTTACAAATCTGAATGGCCTTCTTGTGCTTCTAAGAAGATATTTTGTGGTAGATGTGGTTTTTAACTTGGTTTGGAGGTTCAGATTCTGAGCGGAGCGCAGAAGAGCTAACGGTTTTACAATGATGTTTATTTACTTTTTTATCTCTTTCTAAAAACACTTTTTCTTATAGAAATATTTGTCCCAAAGTTTCGATCAGTAACTCTATAGACTCAAAATCACATCCAGATGGTACATTAAATAGGTCATTTTCCAAATTTCTCAATATTTTTTCCAAAAACGTGGAAAATCTGTAGAAAAATTGACAAAATATGCAATTACTGGAATTTTTATAAAATTGAAAATTGTTTTTTTAACATGATTTTTTAAGGATCTAGAAGATTTAACCATAAATTCTTTAGCAGTAGTTAAATAATGGATAGATATTCAACTATTTATAAAATATATATATATATATAATTATATTTATTATTTAATATTATTATTGAGGCATATTGAACTCTGAATATAATAATAATACACATTATAAAAGTATTTGTTTCATTATTATTCTATTGACTAGAGTGTAAAAATGTATTAATTAATTCACATATTTTAAAATATTTGAAAAAAATGTATTTAGAATTTTTTCAGTTCAATACCTTCACAGGTTATTTCATATAAACCACCTTCTGTTTGTTTAATGCTAAATTTTGCCTAAACAAAAATAATAATAAAACATAGATTTAATATTAATTAGTATATAAATATAATTTAATAACAGTTCAGTAACTACCACAACTCAGATTTTATAGCATAATATGTTATTAATGATATAATAAAAAAATAATATAGTCTACTCACATAAAGAAGTGACCGGGCTGTCAACCTACTGTGAATAGGGATGTGTCATTGTTACAAACATTTTGATACAGTAAAATTTTGAAAATGTGAAAAAATTTTTTTGGAAATTTTACACTTTTTTTTCTCCTTTAATTTTTTTCCCCTTTATTTATTAGATAAAAAAAAGTAAAGTAAAGTATAGACAAGAAAGCCAGACATACTTCGCATCACGGATATTTTTCGCTCTTAAGGTCAGATACTCTAGGTGTGTTGAAAATGACAACTATTATTGTTCTTTATATTATTAACTTATTTCGTTCAGAATCGTCTAATTGAAGAAATGATTTATCGTTTCTTTAAAATTATACACACCTTTAAAGAGTATCTGACTCTAGGAGCGAAGAATAACCATGGTTCGAAGTATGTCTGGCTTTCTTGTTTATATTTTACTTTACTTTGCTTTGCTTTTTGGAAATGAGTTCAAGAAAATCTAAATTATGTGTTTTTTTTATAACAATTTATGCTTTTAATAAATTTTAAAATTTTAAAAAAATGACAATATTTAAGTAAAAAAAAAAAAATTAGGAACAAAAAAAAAATTCCTTTGAAGAAATAATGAAATAAACTCATTTAATTTCTCAAGCAAGGAAAATGAACAGAATTATGTTACTTTTAATTTTAAGGAACAAGAACATAGTTCTTTCTAAAAGGAACTTTCTAAATAGTATACAAGCTATATTATAACAAAAATTTCAAGAATTATTTGGTCATAATATTCTATAGTCTGCAACACGAAAAGAGGCTGATGTAAACCGCAACCTATTGCGGCTTCCTTGCCTGTAAGCCACTGATTCTCAACTTATACCATATACTGCACGGCGGTCACAGCACTTGTATTTTATTGTAAAAATATTAAAATATAAAATCATCTGTTTAGGAATTTTTAGAAGAAAAGTTACTGCAATGATTATGTGTTGAAATGGTTAATTAAAAAAAACATGGCTATTAATTTAATTACATTATGAATCACTGAGGCAAAATGGCTGCTAGGTTCGCGACGGTTAGTAGCTACTTTTCGTGTCGTGGACTATAGTATCTTTTAGTGCTATAAAGTCTGAGCCCGGACAATAGTAAATTTATCTTACATTAGTAAATTGCTCAGCGATATGTATTGCAGTTTTAGTGTGCAGAGTGATATCTCGACAATTGACACGTGATATGCCCTTTGCTAGAGCCATAAAAATAATGAGCTAGAACAGAAGAATTTTTTTTTTTTAATAAAAATTATGTATTGAATGGTATTAATAATGATTATTACATTATCCATAGTGTTGCCATCAACACATGATTTTACTTCCAAGTCCAATAAAAGTTTGTCACAAACTTCATCAGTGATACTATCAACAGTAGACTTTCTCATGTCATACAAAACAGAAGAGCCAATTAAGCACTTTCCCGTATCAGCAATCAACCTAAAATGGCATTTATCAATAAGTAATACCAGTAAAATTAACATGAA
Source organism: Stegophylla sp. TES_Ste_2020 (assembly GCA_025469315.1). Classification (NCBI taxonomy): domain Eukaryota; kingdom Metazoa; phylum Arthropoda; class Insecta; order Hemiptera; family Aphididae; genus Stegophylla; species Stegophylla sp. TES_Ste_2020. The sequence goes on along the minus strand of JAIPRM010000201.1, from coordinate 44,427 downwards.
TTTGTTTATTTCATTTTTTAGACATTTCTAATTATTTTGATCTAAATCTATGGCTGTATCTATAATGTATACTTACACTAAACTTCCACCAGAACCATCTGAATCTTCAACTTTACTTTCAATTGTAACTTTATGATAACCAGACGTGCTTAATTTCTTTTTTACAGCTTCTGCTATATCTTGAACAATCTAACGCAAAATAGAAGATACAATTAAAAATCATTTTGATGCGTATAGTATATGTACAAGAATAGACTGGCACTCTAAAGGCTTACATAGCCAAGTATATAAGAGAACTTATCACTATTAAAATAAAAATAAAATATATTTCCAATACAATTTTAGATTCTGAATATTTTTACAATCATTTTTTTTTTATTTTTTAGAAATAGGTACTTTTCAAAGTTTCAAACAGCAACTTTTTGAATCACAATTTACTTCTAGATCCTGTTTCAATAAAACTGTCTTGAATAAACTGAAACTTTGCTCAAAATCGTCTTTTTGAAATATTATTATTTTTTTAATTCAATACACCCACAAGAGCATCCCATTCGAGGAGCAAAAAATACCCAAGGTTCGAAGTAAGTCCTTTTATGTTTAAATTACTTAAAATAAATAATTGACAAAACTTATTTAAATAAAATTGGAAATAGATTTACATGGCAATTCCAAACCTAAGGGCCACAGCCCACTTGATGGCCGTCAGCATCGTAGTACTGGGCCGTGAACACTGATCAAGATTCTAAACAAAAGGTTAGTAAATTTTAATTTATGCTAATTGGCATCAACAATGAGATATTTATATTTTATTATAATACTTTAAATTGTATTGTAAAAATTTGGAAGATAGCCTAAAAAATGGAAAATTCCATCAACTGTTCCAAGCACAAAATTAATTTCATATATCATAGATTAAAAAAAGTAGAGAATAGACAAAAAAGATGAATGTACTTTGTACTGTGGGTATTCTTTGTACCTCGAGTAAAATACTCTTAGTGTCAGTGTATAATTTCAAAGAAACAATAAAACTATTTCTTTAATAATGTTGGCTAATTTTTTAGACCTAAAAAAGATTCACCCAAAATTTCAGCTTCCTAGGTCAAACTCGTGAACAGCACAAATCGAGTTTGTTTCCTATTTAACTAACAAAGGGAAAAAAAACGTTTTTACTCAAGCATGGATTATTGACAGGATTTTTATTTTTTTTAATTTATGACAGTGACATTTTGTAAAGAATTAAATTTTCTGTAAAAACGACCCTTAATACTAAATTAATGAATTCATTATTTTTAAATGTATACTGGTTTAAACATTCACATAAAAATTTTAATTGATTAAAATCTTGTAAGAACCTTTGGACCCAATGGACCTTTTTTGTAGAAAATTGAATACTCTAAGCAAATTAAACTACCATGAATTAAAAAAAAAAAAAAAAAAAAAAAAAATCATCCATACTAACCTAACTCAATTAAATGGGAAACAAACTCAATTTGTGCCGTTCATGGTTTGATCTAACAAGTTGAAACTGTAAGACAATCTTTTTTAGGTCTTATGTTAAAATAATAACCATAGCACGGAAAAAAAACACCCTATTGAACATACTACTTGCTGGCTTCTAAACCGATTGAAACTTGCACTCATGTAGGTACATTCATTTATGAAAAATATTTTCTTTTAAGCATTCTTGTTCATAAAAATATTTCAATTCATTTTATTGTTGAATTTTCTTTACCTTTTAATACATGCAATCATGGGTCTTACTTCTAATAAAAAATACTGAAAATGTATGTCATTAATGAAAACCGTCAAGAAAATTAAATTGTTAAAAAATTTAACAATAATTTAATTTAGTAAAATAAAGCATTTATTATAAATATGTATATTAATATTTTATATTCCCTCCCACAAGAAAATCCTAAATCCGCCACTGATGTTGAATCGCCCCCATATACTTCTCTAGTGGTAAACTTTATTTTCTTCTTAACACACACTAAAATTATAACCAAATTACAATATATTATTCCTAAAATAAACATAATAAAAAGGTACCAAAACACATATCTCTGAAATTCAGATTTTAACATAAAATAATAATTAATTACTACGGGTGGTGATTTTATTGTGATAGTAATTTTAATTTTAATCAGATACCTGATGATATTTGTTAATTTGATGCTTTGGTCCAGACATAAATACAATTCCTTTGATAGCTGGGTTATCTCCAAAATTATTAATTGTAATAGGATTTAAACAACCAATAACAGGATCAACTGTCAACTGCACTTTACCACGGCCTTTAGGATAAAATCCTCTACAAATTTGATTTACACCTTTTATATAAATACAGATAAAAATTAAGAGTCCAATAATTATGGGTATTACCGTTTTTGTATGTGAGCTTCACAATGGATACCAAATAGCTTGTAGATTGGAAATAAAACCTGTAAATCATTATGCATTTATGTATAGGTATGAAAATAATGTTAAGAGTTTCAGTTATTTTTTTTAATTACATTTTTAACATAATCCATTGAAGGAGCAAAACTGACATCAGTTCCTCCTATCATAGTTATTGTGGAATTATGGTTGCTAAATATTGCCACAGGCAAAACAGATTGAATCATCAAAGGAATACTCCTATAAAAATAAAGTTATAAATAATTTTACTAAAAAAAGATATTATGGTTTATTTTGTAAAATCATACGCGGCAGTTTGTGAATTAATATTTAAATTGAAATTTCCCACTTTAAGAGATTTTGGTTGAAATGACAGTTGACACGAATTTTGTCTATCCCCATTTGTAATTGCATTGCACATTTCTTTGACCAATTGAATCCCTAAAATATAATTAATTATTTTATTAAACTTGAGTGTTATTTTGTGTAATTTTAGTTAAAATAAAATAGGGAAAACAACCATTGCTTAATACAGAGGTGGATTTGAGGAGGGCAATGTAACATCGCCCCCTCCTTTGACTTTTTTTTCTCGATTTCCCTGTCAGCCTAGAAGTATGCTTCAGATGAATTTCAAATATTACCAATTATTATTTTTGAAATAACCTACTTTCTATAGCTGATATGTTTTTTAAAGCTTGGAAATTAATATTGAATAAAAACAATTTTGTACTACCACAATACCACCCTTTTATATAAACTGCCTATCCACCAATGCCTTGACAGTAACTCACAAAAATCTAACAAAAAATACAATGAATTCAGTTATTAAATGTTTTACCAGCTAAATGTTGGGGTTTCAGTCCAGGACTGGATCTTCCAGATCTTATATTGATAATTTGTATGGGTTGCTCCAAAAGGCATGAAAAGGCAATGGACAACCGAAGAATTTGACCACCCTGAAAAAACAAGCATACTGGTAAACAATACTATGGCTTTATTAGACTTATTCCCTTTTTAAACTACACACTCACACCCTCTAAAACGCTGCCATCAATTATCTTCAAAGCCATGTTTCTGTCTGATTTCTCAATACGATCTTTATTTAACTGATCAAACTCAGAAAAAAATGTTAACCCAAATAGAATACATGGAATGAGAACTATTTTTGAAATTTCAAAGAATCGATTGAAAGCAATAATTAGACAGTTAAACATTAAAATTTGGTTGACATGAAGTAAGTTAATAATTGATAATAATTCATAAGGCTCTTTAGTAATGACAAGTGACAATCTTTTCTTCACATTAGCCAATAAGTACCACGGACTATTATAATCATAGAACATTAAATTATTATTATAATATTGTATACAAGAACCAAATACTGTAAATTTAAATTACATATAATTGTATATCTACGAGTATATCATAGTCTAAGACCATGGTCTGTGTTAAGTACATAAAAAAACATGATAAAAGATAATACTGTTATCTATTAGCAATGTTTTCACCAGTACTTATCAAACACTGACTGGTACCACAGAACTACTGTGCCAGTACTTTCAGGGGACAGAAACTGTACCCTGAGTATTATAGAGCTTAGATCATATTATACTAAATAATGATTTGAGGTATGGATATAGCCATAATATAATAGACTAGACCAGAAATGAAGCGAAATATATGAAGCCAACAATATGTCTATATAAAACTGCGATTTTATCAAAGAGATTATAACTTTAGTATCACCATAGAAAATGTTCTATGATTCTGTGGTCTATCATCAGCTCTCCAAGTGATAAATGAATTTATCATCTATATGTGATACAGACACAGCGTGCCATACAGTTCTATACTGGTTACTATAACAAACTATATTATAGTTAATAGTTAATTATTAGTTATAGTGTTTGTTTATGTCAAACGTGAAACAGTGATCATTGTAATTTTGATGGGCTAAACATTTTGTTGTAATAAGTTCAACACGATATAACGTTATATATTGACTGTCTACTTCAACTTTTCTTCTGTTTTATCTCCGATAATGTAATTAATTATAACATAGTAATATTTTTTTCACTGTCCAAGTCTTATTACTATAATATAATAATAATAATATATTACATAGATGGGGAAAACGCATCGACATCGAATAGTGGAGGAGACAAAAGACCATTTGGCGGCCAAGATATCTGAAGCAACAAACGTGTTGTTGCCTGAAAGTTCTGGGTAATATATATTATACATTACTAAATTTTTGTATTTTGTATGTACTGATTTACTATTAAATTTTATCAAATAAAACAAATTAAATACTTATAGAATTTGAGTTTTAAATTCTTTTGTTTTCCTCAAAAGATATATAATCACTGAACCCGGAGAAAAAACAACAAAAATCACTCAAACACAGCTTTCAAAAGCAGTTGATGTAACAAGCGCAAAAAAACATTTTGATTTAAACCTTGATTTTGGACCGTACGAGTAAGTTTTCTTGACCATGTTTTTTTACAAGTTTCCATTAAAACTGTGTACTTTAGATCCAATTTGTTTTTAGTATCGATTACTCATTAAATGGTCGTCAGTTATTAATTGGTGGACGGAAAGGTCATGTTGCTGCTATGGATTGGATTACAAAGCATTTAATGTGTGAAATAAATGTTATGGAGGAAGTGTATGATGTCAAGTAAGTGGATTGTAAAACTGAAAACATTTTTTCAGTTTAATTTTCTGGTCAACATTTAATTGTTATTTAGTGGTAATAATTATTATTTTTTTAAAACATTTGTTCACAGGTGGCTTCATAATGAAAATCTTTTTTCAGTTGCACAAAAAAAATGGGTGTACATGTATGATAATCAAGGTGTGGAAGTGCATTGTTTGAAGAATTTAAACAATGTTTTACACCAAGAATTTCTACCTTATCATTTTCTCCTAAGTACTGCTGTGAGTTTTACATTTTTGTTTTATTATTTATTTATTTTATTTTTATGTTAAACCTGTACAGCGTTTTTTCCATTCTATAATAATATGTGGCCTAAATGAAATAAGTTGAACTAATATTTTTATCAATTCAATTTAGAGCGAAGAAGGATTTTTGTCATGGTTGGATGTATCAATGGGAAAATTGGTTTCTCAATTTAATGCCAGAATGGGTCGTTTAAGTCTCATGACTCAAAATCCAAATAATGCATTAATCTGTTTAGGGCATACAAAAGGTCATTATTATTATTTTTATTTACTTTTAGAATAGAAAATGTACTTAACTTATATATTTAGGTGTTGTATCAATGTGGAGCCCAAATCTTCGAGAGCCTGTAGCTAAAATATTGTGTCATGGAAATATGATTACTTCACTTGCTATTAATAATAATGGAATGTAATTACAACATAATATATCAAATTTTTATTTTATTCGGTGTTTATTTAAACTGAAATTAATTTTTCATGTCATAGGTATATGGCAACGTCTGGCATGGATAGAAGTATTAAAGTTTGGGATGTCCGTAAATTAATTGGACCATTACAAGATTATAAAGTGAGGACTAGTCCAAGACATATGGTTTTCAGTCAAACTGGATGTTTAGCAGTAGCCATAAACAATGTTGTTGATGTAAGGGAATTCCAATTTGACTGGTACAAATTCAATTAAAATTGAACTTTATACATAGGTTTATGAAGAATGTTGTACAAAAACTGTAAAGCATGCTTATCTCAGACATAACATTGCCAGGACAATCAACAATTTAGCGTTTTGTCCATTTGAAGATGTTCTAGGAGCTGGTCATGATGGTGGTTTTTCAAGTTTACTGATACCAGGTTTGAACTTAATGCCTTGTATAAATTATTACGCCAATTCAAATCACTTAAAAAAATAAATAAATACCCATTGATTTTTAGGATCTGGTGAACCTAATTTCGATGCTTTGGAGCGGAATCCATTCCAAACTAAAAAGCAACGTAAAGAAGCTGAAGTTAAAATGCTCTTAGAAAAGGTATAGACTACATATATAAATACCACATGATTTGATTAATAATTAAAAATGTTAACTCTAGATTCCAGCAGAAATGATAACACTAGAGTCAACTGTGGATGAAGTTGACACTGATACATTACAAACCAAATTAAAGGCTAGAAATTCACTTCATGTAAGTGCATACAGATATATCAATGAAATTTATTATATCATACTCACTATACTTATTTAATTAGACCGTTAAACCATTGAAAATTAACATCAAAGTAAAAAACAAAATAAAAAAGAAAACCCTACCTAACCCATCAAAGATAAAACAAAAAATTTTAGAAGAAAAAACTAAGGTAAGTCATTTGATTTCATTAGTAACTGTTTTCTAATAAGTTGAATTTTGTATTTATTTAGGAATTCGTCCGAGCTTTAAACGCACGTCCAAAAGAAGACATTGATGATGGTAAATTGACAGTGACAAAACGTTTCAGCGTAATGGATAGGTTTAGAAATATTAAGAATAAAAGAAAATAACTAATGTTGTAATTAATCTATTCTCATTTTGTTATTTTACATAAACAAAAAATTGTTAGTAAACAAACTTTTACAAAACCAAAAAAATAGTGAATTTTTTTTATACATATGTCTATGCATAGGTCTCGCGATTTAAGATCTTAAATTGTAGTACTAGACAAGAACAGTATGTCATAGTAAAATGCATACATATTTCATCATACTTCAAATCAAGAACTGTCATGAACTAAGATATATCTTAGCATGAAAAAATAGATAATTATGATCACAACTTTTGTGATACTTAATGTATAATACAATTTATATTATACTGTATAATATACGTGTAATATACGCTTTGTATAAAATTATTAAATACAATGAGATTTAAAAAGAAAAAACTCATGGTAAAAGTATTAAGTGGTACCACAATTATTAGTGATATCAGTCCTATATATTATACACGTTTGTTATTTTTAATTGGGGTACAAGTGATCAACCATGTGTATTACAACAACCTGAACAGTATAATTTAATATTATATTATAATGTAATATTGACTTAAAACAAAAAAACCAGACATACTAGTGGTGTTCTCCTTGATTCAAAAAGAAAACTGTATGATAATTGGTTAAGTAATTTCAGAGCTAACACATGTCAAAGATTCTAACTTTCGCTGTTAAACAAATATATTATATCAGACTCTCTAATCAGGCAAGTTTAAGTTAAGCAAAGTTAATAATGTTTATAATTTTTTTTATTATACTGTAAGCATATGAGTAGAAATATTCCCAAGTCAAAATATTTTCTAAACAATTTATCACCTCCTTAAAACTCCCATCTATGACATTGTCCCTTTTTCTCCCAGTCTTAATGGGCCTCTGGAGACTTTATTACCACTTTAGCACTCCCTTAAATACTCCCCAGGCTATGAGTGATTTTAAGGGAGCTTAACCCCCCTAATCCCCAACCTAGTTGCACCTGTGGGGGTTGCATTTTATGTTTTATCTAATATCTCAGCCACCCTTTTCTGACATTTCTAGCTACGCCACTGGACCTTAGTCCATGTTCAGCTGTATATGGTACATTTTATTATCTTAATCTGTGATCTTGACATAGAAATCTTAATATTGTTCTGTGGTGTTTATAGTCTACAGCTATATAACATTACAACATATTCACCCAATGTTGTGTCTACAACCATGCTGTTCGCTTTTTGAATTTTTGTTAAAATATAAAATACCGTCACGTTGTAAGCACTGTATCCATATGAGTTATTAACTTATAACTTAAACAATTTTTTTTTTCTACACATGGTCAACCTTTCAGTCACCCAGTCTCTATTTTCTTTTTACAAATGTCTGCCAATCGCCATCCATTGGAAATTGGAATTGATAAGAAAATACTAAAGTAGGGTCTGCTGAACACCCATTCATTGCTTCTCTCGTGTTTGTAAATCGAATTCCTAAATCCTTTACATTTATTTTTCAATTTCTCAATCAATACATGTGAGTAATTTTACCCCGTTAACTAATTTTTGTATTACTTTAATTGATTAAAAAACTATCATTTCCGATAAATCTAATTAATTTTTATTGAAATTTACAACTTGCTAAAGTGTTTATTATGAATTACGTTGTAATAATCAATTTTGTGTTACAGAATGGCACATGAAGAAGGAGATCCAGCTGAAATCGCCAAGTTGACTGGCTTGAGCAAATACTTCAACACTTTGACTACGAAAGGGCGAATTAATGTAAGTATAAGTTAAAATAATTATAATTTCTGTAAACAACTCAATGACAGTTCAAGGTTAAAGGTCAATTCTAAAATTCTGTATGCCATTTTTATCGTGTATATATGTATTCATTTTCACACAATTGACAATAATATGGAGATATCAATTATATTTTTTATTCAAAATTGTATAATTTATTTACATCTTGCATCACAATGGTAAAAACCTGATCATAAAATAAAAAAAAATTATCGCTTCACTCAATATATCAATTTTTTTCACTCAATATCATCACTTTGGGGAACGACTAGACTAGCAAAAGTTTAAATATACAATGACTAGAAACGATTATATTTGAATGATCAAATTTTGAAAATGCATTTTTTTATGCAGTATGATAATTATTTCAATGTCTGTTCAAAATAAAATTGTTTCTGGATTCAAGAAATATTTTTTCAAACACTTGTCGTTTATTAACTATATTCATTCAACAAAATGCCAAATAATATAATATGAAGATTATTTCAACGTCTATTCAAAACAAAATCATTTCAAACTTTGTCGATTCTTGATCATGTTAATTCAAATTAAAATCGTTTTAAACAAAATTTCAACTATATGATTAGTCAATTCAAGGTTTTTTGATCTTTTTCTATGCTCTCTCACTATTATATACAAATACACACGTACTGTATCACGCTTGAAAATAGTTTTTTGTGAATAGTTATCAATGGGATACCTAGAGCAAAAATCATGTAAATGACATTTAATAGGTGTACTATACAGCCATATATCTCCTATATGATATAGAGATATCATCATACATTTAGAGGATGTATTTTAAAATAAAACAAGAAAAGTGAGTATATGTTGTATACCCTCCTATACACCACTGGGTCAGTACTAGGTAGTTAATTTAATAAAATAAATCTATGTAGCACTATAATTTAATGTTTCCCAATCTATGGGTCGTGAAATACTTTTGATGAGTCACTGTTCGTGAAAAATATCCTACTTTTTACATTTTATCACAGTGAGAGGTATTGTGTAATAAAATCCAGTCAGTCTTCACGCCAAACTTAAAAATTACAATTAAATGCTTTTATTATATTCATTAAAATTTGTTTTTAACAGCATATTCAGTATTTTATTTGTAATCGGTCTTCAGTATTTCTTTGAATTAATTAGTACAATAACTTAAAAAACCTATGTAAATTTATCATAGTTCTCATGTTTTTTTTTTTTTTTTGGAAGAGGAGGAAGAGGTGAGTTGTCCACCTAATCAAGTGTTATTTTGTGGGTCACCATGGTAAAAAGGTTGGGAAACACTGCTGTAAATTATTTTATGTTTATCTTAATAAAATATTATCATATGTACCAAATAGATTATTTTTCTAGGTTGCTAAACTCTAGTAGGAATAATTATAACTGAAATATTTTCTGGCACATAATTCACCTATTTCTAAATCAAATTTAGATAGTTGATTAAAAATATTGAAATTTTGGCAAGTTTATACTTGAATATTGCAAACTGTTTACATTATTATTTTATATTTTTACATTCTTTGTTTGCCAGGAGTCTAAATAAGATGAAAACAAACAATTTACCTATCTAGAGTTTGGCAACCTGCAACTTGCGAACCTTATGTGGCTCTTTCAATCTTAAGTTGCGGCTCTCCAGTTCCACATACAAAAATTAATATGTTTGTAAAATTGTTACAGATTGTGTGTGCAACCTATGGAAGTATTGCTGTTGGCTATCTGTTATATAAAATGCGTAGCCCAAAAGCAGAAAAACCTGCTTCATCTTAAAATGTTTGATTAATTTTAGAAATGCATCTTAGATTTAGGTTATATGTTATGATTATTATTTAAGAATGATTTCATATTGAAAAAAATTACAATTAAAAATCCTAAGAAATATCTTTGTTCTATTCTTTTATAGCTTAAATGTTTTATTGTACTCAATTTAATTTGAAATATAATGTTTAATTTACAAAGAAGAGTATATAAATTAAATTGATATTTTTAACGTTCATCCATTTGCTTATCCCTGGTTATAACGTGATCTTCAAATTTTACCATATAAGTTGTACCTTTGTGCCAATGTGCGGTGACTTTTGCATTCTACAAAATATAATAAAATACAATTAGTATTATTTGATCAAGAAATAAAAATATTGTAAATTTATTTGATTTTTAGAGAATAGGAAATAATTATTTACTAAGGATACTTTACATTAAAATAATATATTTTTAATTGTATTAATGAATGAATGAATTGGTGTCTTATAAATATAATTCATAGACTATTCTAAATATTTAAAGTACAAAAAAAAATTATATTAAAATAAGAGAAATTTTAATTAACTGAAATCAGAAAGATATTTACAAAATCTATACTCATCCCAAAGTAATCAAATTAGTTTGAAAATATTTTCAGTCTGTGTATCACTAGGTAGATAATGAGTGAAAATTGCACGTTTCCAGTACTGTTAGTATTGGATTAAGTTACTAAAATACATTTAATGTAAATAAATTTATGGCTGCTGGTTTTTCCCAGTTATTAGAAAAACTTACAAGAATTTATAAAAATGATCTCTCACCCAAGGTACAAAGTACACACTTTTTAAAATTGTTGTTCAAGTGAAAAATGAGTATTACTATCTCTTTAAACTCCAATTTTAATGTAACACAATATAAAAAAAAGGTAGCAGGTGTCAAATCAAGTGACATATCAAATCACATGATGCACTTAACTTTATACTTAATTCATTATGAAATGATATAGTGCATTAGTACTCTAATGCAAAAAAGAAAAAAGCTACTTCTGCGCATCCCTATTTTATAAATTATTTGATCATTATGTACGTAATAAATATACAACATTTATGAAAAAATTATGAATAAAATAGAAATTTTTGCAACCTAGCAAACTAATGCCCATAATTTTAGAATTTTATGTATAGTAAATAATTTAATTTTTTTTTTTTTTAACACATTTTTACTCGAGTTCAGATCTTTTAAATGTAACAAATATTTCCAGTATAGGATTTGGATACAACAGTACTTTATAGGTAGTTTTTATAATTTTATGCTTCTCACCATGAGGACAGGTGAATATCACAATATACAGGTGTATGGAAAAAAATCACCCTGTATAACATTATGTTATTATAATGGTTAGAATACATTTTGCCTAAAATTTAAAATTTTTGGTTTATTTAATTGAGGTTAAAAAATCTGATTTTTAACAAGTTAACGTAATACTTGATGCATGAAAATCGACTGTTACCAACAGTGTTTATTCATGAGTACTTACAAATCCGGATGAGTTAAGTATTCCTTCAACTATGCCACCAACAAATATGGCACAATTTAAATTTCCTTTATCTTTAGGAACTGAAATAAATTTATTCACTAGTGGTTCTTTTTCAATTATATAATAAGTAGAATCATCATCATTTGAATGTTCTAATTTGTCAGCTTCACGGCCAAAAAAACTCTGAAGCATAATATTTAAGTTACATATTTGTTTTAAAAATCACACAGAAATTAATGTTATCAACTAGACCATACTTTCCAGAATGTAGTTTTAATGAACAATAACATGTTTAATAATTTGATTTCACGTTTGCTATTTTTTTCACGTAGGAAATGTAAATCTATTAATTTTGTACCAACTTCCTGCCCCAAATCAGATAACCTAGAATAATATTTGTTTGTCAAAATTATGTTAAAATGACACTGTTATCTTATAAAAATGTACCTAGTTTGTAATTCATTAACTGTACGTGCTTTCCCTTGACAATACTGTACCAATTCGGAAAACATAAGTGCGAAGCAGTTCATATTAATTTCACCTTTACCTTTGCTTATAGACTTATCCAATATACTTGTTTTTTGTCTCATATTTGATATTTGAATAGCATTCATGATGAATAAGGTTTTATTAAATAATAAATCGTAAAACAAATACAAATTAAGTACAGCTAAATAAATTAGTATTGTTGTATGAACATCCTCTAATTCATGATCATTGATTATTAAATTTGTTGTAGGAATATCATTAATTAATTTTGGTGATAGACTATCAATAATGCCTAGTAGTAAATGATTGGGCAACCAGCAATACCTTACCACGGTTGTAAATAATATTATGGTCGAATATGATAAAACACATGATATACAATCTTAATCTTAGTTCATGGTATTATCTAAGGTCACTGAGATAATTCTGTAGTTTATTATTATATTACCACGATTTAAGATAACACACATTTATAAACCGGTGTTTGTTTTCCCACTTTTGTTTACTTTAAATATACCAGAAGACTGATTCAGTTCTTATTTGTTAAGATTAAGAAGTATATTGGTTGTTAGTTACAGAGACATTAAAATTTAAGAAAAATGTTTTACCATGTAAGTATACGAAATATGAAGTTAATACCCATGTATAGTGTATAATTTTAAAATTTTCTTCTGTAAATGTTTTCCTGTCAACTATTCAGATTGCATTAGAGCATGATGTATTGCTTCATCCTCGATACTTTGGCCCACAATTATTGGATACAGTAAAACAAAAGCTGTATCGCGAAGTTGAAGGTACATGTACTGGAAAGTAAGTAATTCGGTATGTCTAATTGTTATCTATTAATATTTTAAATTATGTGTGTAACTTCCAGGTATGGATTTGTAATTGCTGTAACACATATCGATAACATTGGTTGTGGTTTAATTCTTCCTGGTCAAGGATTTGTTGTATACACTGTGAAATATAAAGCAATTGTTTTCCGACCCTTTAAAGGAGAAGTTTTGGAAGCTGTAGTTACCCAACTAAATAAAGTAGGAATGTTTGCTGAAATAGGACCACTTTCCTGTTTTATATCTCATCATGTGAGTTTGTATTACTTCAAATAACTAACATTTTCAATATTTTTTTTGTTTGAAATGTGTTGTTATATATAGCCAATGTAAAATTAGAGAAATGTATCAATCAAAAATACGTTTTTTAAAAAATAAAATTTAATTTAGTTTGGAAAATTTTTTCTAAGTTTTTCCCATTAAGTTTAAATATGAATATAATAATGTTAAATACATTTAAAAACGAAGATTTTACTTTGTCCAATTTCAAATGTAAATGTCATTAAAAAAAAAAATGCATTTGGTTTATTTGCTTCTCTGATTCTAAAGCGATGATATTTGGTATTGTCATAGCCAGATAACATTTTCTTCCATTTGTGCGCAGGGACATATTTTTTGATTTTGAGTAAAGCGAAGAAGCTAGTGTTTATCAATGATGATCTTATTATTTCTTTTTTATATTTTCAACGAAGTGTTTTTACTATGATATTTTTTTGTTTTTCTGTATACACTTTTGTATAGATTTACTTGGCCAAAATTTTCGATCAGTAACTTTTTGAAACCGGATTTGCTTCTAATTGGTACTTTAAAGAGGTCAATTTTTGAATTTCTCAATTATTTAATTATGAGATAAGAAAAAATAAAGTGAAATAAAGTATAGAAAAGAAAGCCGAGCATACATCGGACCACAGATATTCTTCGCTTTTTGGGTCAGATACCCTTAGTGGGTGTGTTGAAAATGATGATTATTATTATTCTTATGAACTGCCTGTGTTCAGAATTGTATTATTGAAGAAATTATTTATCATTCTTTTAAAATTCTACACACCCACCAAGAGTATCAGACACAAAGAGTAAAGTATAACCATATTACAAATTATGTCCAGCTTTCTTGTCTATACTTTACTTATCTATGTTTTATTTTACTTGATTTGATTTTACTCTTTCCTTTTTTTTGTATATTTTTATGATCTACAAACTACATCTTGTATTAAATATTAATATAAAATTAATAATATGTTTAGTATAGTCAGTTTTTAGCTATGGTATTATTTTTGGGGCGATAAATATGTGATTATACCATTTAACGCAGCTGGTAGACTACACAGAACATATATTACATAGACAACAATCTGCAATAGACTGTATACGTCAAGATTGGCAAATTTTGTTTTAGAAACTTTATTAATGTGTTAAATAATATAATATTATTTATATGTTTTAGTCAATACCGTCTGAACTACAATTTTGTCCAAACACATCACCTCCGTGCTATAAATCAAAAGAAGAAGTATGTATTACATTTTATTTATATTTTATGCACCAAATAATTCTATTGATTTTAAAAATTGCCGTGTTTTGAATAGTTGATTTTCAGTAAATAGTTTCCTCATTCAGTAACCATCCTCATAGTATGTTTACTAATATCAGTAAACTGTTTACTAAAAATCAAAACTTAGCCGGTGCTATAAATCAATTTGCCAAACAGAACTATTGTTCACCGTACACAATATGTAACACTTATGTTATAGAAGTACTTAGTACATACTATATTATATTTTATGTATGTTATTAGAACATAGCAATACAGCCTGAAGACACAATAAGATTAAAAATTGTGGGAACGCGTGTGGATGCATCTGGAATTGTATGTATTTGTTATAAAATTAAATATTATAGGTACTGTATGTAAATTAATAGAAAAGTCAGCAGTTATAATTCAAAAGATAATGCAGATATTAAAATCCGTTTTTTTTTTTTACATAATATGTGACTAATAGTCTATTTTTTACCATGAATAAAAAAAAAAAAAGAAAACAGGCCTTCGCATGGACAGACTTCGCACCATGTATATTCTTCGCTTTTCGGGTGAGATATCCATGGTGGGTGTATTAAATTTTAAAGAGCCGATAAATCATTTCTTCAATTAAACAATTCTGAGACGAGGCTTAGTGATTATACCATAACCACATAACAATAATTACTTCATTACCATGGTTTCTATAATTGCCATGGTTGCTATGGTTATCATGATTACTATGATTATCATGATTACTATGATTATCATGATTTCCATAGTTGCCATGGTTTCAAAGTTACCATGGTTGCCAAGGTTCTGGATAAGTAGGGTGGGTAGGTCATGGTTGGGTGGGAGGTCTGGGGGTTTAAAAGACAGGGGGTCAGGATCTTGGTCAAGGTCTAGAGGTGGGGGTCCAACAATGACGTTAACCTTTTGAAATAATACAAAATTTTGAGAAATACTAAGTATAAAATACCATCTAGAGTTGATGTTTGAATCAAAAAGTGGCTAATTGAAGCTTTTGGAACAATATTTCAATACGCAAAAGTGTTTACAGCACAGAAAAAAAAAAAATTAACATCATAGTAAATTTTACGCTCCACTCAGAATTTATAAATCAAAACCACTAAAATTTTTGTTTGATATTTTCTAAAAAAAAACTATTAAAAATAATCATTTTGTAGAGTTACTTATTACTAGGGCAGAGGACTTGTAGCATTTGCATATTTGTTTTGCTCAGTTACAAAAGTAGCAGAGTACAAAATAAATACGTTTCATGTTTTTACAAAACTAGTTTTGAAATTGTATTTTGCATATAAATGCATATTTTGAATATTTTTGGTTTTTAGGGCATATTTTATATTTTTATACTCTATTTTAAATTTTTAAGACATATTTAACTTATTTCATTTTTTTCCACACCGACGTTTTTACTCGTATTTCAAACAATTCAGTCAAAATTTTTAGAAAAAAATTTATTTACTTTTAATTTTTGTCGCATAATATTGTTTTTGATTGTCCGTGGACACATGTATTTCCTAAAAACACTTGAGGGTTGCGAATAAAGCAATAATAATTAATTTGCTGTAATTAATTTTATTAATAGGTACATAATCATTAATCATATATGACAATGGTTTAAATTATATTTAAATTAAGTAAAATGGTTTTGACTCATTTTAAAGCTTATTTATTTCATTAATACTTTTAAATTAAATCGCAAAAAAAAATGTTAATGCATATTTTAAGTGCATATTATGGGGTTTTTAAGTGCATAAGTGCTTGCATATTTAACGTTTTTTCAGAGCTACAAGTCCTCTTCCCTACTTATTACTAATACGGAGAAAAAAATAATTTTGAATGAATGAAAACATTTCATATTTTCAAAAAATATACCAAATTGTAAGATTGTATGGTTTTTAAACGTTTTAATGGATAAAAAATAGTGTTCCTATAAGTAATAATATGCATATAACTCATTAATATTTCTTTTATATTTGCATTTATTTTTATAAAGATAGCCTAATAAAGACATCTTAAAACTATCACAATTTTCGAGTACTCGACTTTTCAACTAGAAAAAAATTATAAAAAAAATCAATACTTGCCCAATACTATTAAGTAGCAGTTATTAAACATAACCAAACTGATAATTTATTATTATTATATATTAACTGATGCTTTGCTCAGAAATGTTTTGTTGACAAAATGATTTATCATTTCTTTAAAATTCAATCCATCCACTTAGAATATCCCACCCGAGAAGTGAAAAATACCCATGGTAAGAAAATTTGTCAGGTTTTTAATTTTTAAATATATAAGGTATTTAGAATTTAAGAGGTAAAATGATTTATGAACTTTAGATGTTTGCTAGCAAGATTATTATAAACGTGTATCTATTAACCTTAAACTTTTGGGACAATTTAATAAAATTTACATTTGTTTTTACAGTTTGCTATTGGTACATTGATGGATGATTATTTAGGTTGGTAAAAAGGAGATTATAAAAATTATTCAATGCTATACTAAATTAATGTTTTTTGTTTTTGTTTTTTAGGGTTAATTCATTGAAGCAATAGAAATCATTTTTTTTATGTGTGTTTAATTATAATAATGTGTATAATAAATCTTTTTTTTTTTATAAACAAAGTATATTTTTTTCAAACTTACTATTTGTATGTTTGAGTATTCAGCAAATGAATTTATTGCAAATTTAGGAAACCCTCGAAGAGATTTCACATTTTTTTATGAGATGCAAATCCAATATTACAAATCTAAAAAAGACCAAAAACATTTTTATCCTGGATTAATAATTTAAAGTTTCATGTGTTATTATTGACAAAAAAAAAATTAATTTTACATAAAAATTATAAATTTAATATTGTTGTAACTTAAAACACTGGTAAAAACATATTCATTGTGATTACTATTAACCTTTAGGAGGGCATGCAAAATTACTCTGCGTCAGTTGGAGCATTATGGTATTTACATCCACATTTAGTGTATAAATTATTTGTTTGAATACAGATTATAGACTATTTCGTATAAAAAAAATTTTTTAAACATGTTAAAATGTAAAAAGCAAAATTAAATTAGCAGTTCCCAAACTTTTATCTTCAGGAAACGCTTAAAAAATAATTTGTGATTGGTGGAACTTAAAGCCGATAATTTCTTGAATTATATAAATTGTGATTTTCATTCCATTTAAAAACAATTGTTTTAAGTTGATTTTTTGATCTATGAAAACTAATTTTTCATTAAGTTCATATTTCATAGCCCTAGTTATGAAACTGTAATAATAAATATAATGTCAAACTGTTTGCATTGTTACATTTGAAATAAACAACCTTTTTTTTTTCAAACTCTTTCATTTTAAACAAAAATAATTATGATGGCAAAATATCTTAGATAGTATGTTTAATTTCAAAGTTTCAAATAGACGAATAATGTAACTGTTTATGTTTTTGCTCGCAATAATATTTTACATCAAGATATTATGATAAATTCAACCAGTAAATAGAATGGTGCATAGAGTAATATTACTCAATGGACTGGTGGTACCTACAACCATGATACATATTATATATCACGTCCATGAAGATCTCTAATGTTCATGATCATGTCTACAACCATAAATATTAATATTATCTATGCCTACAACTGCTTATATATTAAAAGCCTACTTTTTTCTTTATGAAAACACTTTTTTGTATAGAAATACTTATCCAAAAAATTCATACAGTAATGCATTTTTAGGCACAAAATGTTGGATTCGAAATCCTACCCCAGCAGCAGTTTAAACTTCAAAGACCATTTTTTTAAAATTCTCAATAGGTTGAAACTTTTTCCAAAAATGAGGAAACCTAGTCGAAAAATTAAGTGGAAATAGGAAAATATGCTTTTAGTACATAGTAGAGTCTAGAACAAACTTCTGATCTATCGAGTGTGGAATGAAACTTTTGGTTTAGTTTTATGATACGAAAGTGTTTACAGAACTAATCAGAAATCTTAAACTGAAAATTTTAAAATGATAAATTATTTATCAAATTAAAATTATTCTGAGTGGAACTTCAGTTTTTACAAGACAATTTTACTTAAATATGATAAGTTTATTATTATTTCAAAAAAATGTAATTTGTACTCGGCCAGTTTCATATCACACTATTAATCGAGAACAAAAAAAAGAAAATAAATAATAGTGTGAGAAAGAGTGACAAAATATTTTAAAAAAATCACAAGTATTAAAAATTTTCTTTTACTAAAATATTTTTTAATTTTTATAGTTTGAATTAAAAAAAAATTTAAGGCACTCTATCAAATTTTGGATAGTATTTCCCAAATTCTGAAAAAGCTTTAGAGAATTTCGAATAGTGACCTCTCTATTTATGAGTACATAATTGAAGCAAATTGTGATTCATGAAACTACAGGTCAAAACTTTTGGGAATGTATTCCTATACAAAAAAATTTTTACAGAAAAAAAAGATAAACGTCATGGTAAAAACTTCTTCACTCTACTCAAAATTTTAAACTAGAACTTCAATTTAGTTAAATGTCAAAATTATTTGATTTATACTGTTATTATTATTATTGCTATACTATATTATTATTATTATTATTATTGGCATCTAAACAATATGAGTATTTTAAAAAAAACAGGACATTTGTACACCCTTATAAACCTCAAATAACGCCCCTGCCGAGTCTGAGAGATGTCTGGCCTGGGACGGAGCATTGAACTAAAAACTAATTTAGATCAGTATTTACTATTTACTATTTAGTATTTAGTTCAGTGAGACAGTGATCGGTTTTCTTTTTAACTGCCACAACACAAACACAGCCGACTTTTTTTAATGGGGGGGAGGTAGCTGATCTTTGCGAGTGTGGATTTTCCCGCGTTCTGGAATTCCTAACCAAGCTAGGAAGATTGCGCGCGCAATTTGTTCAACTTGATGGAGCCGTTCCTCAACACAGGCAATCTTCAAGTCCTTACGAGGTTATGACTTTTCATAACAAAAGCGCCAAAGTCGCACAACCCCGGCGGGAACGCAGGTTGTCTGGGCGCTGCGGTCGATTGCGGACTGACTATCACCGGGGCACGTGACGTCAACGCATCGCCACGCCTTCATATCAGTCATATCACTGTTTTTACCCGCGCTCACTTTGTACCACATTACTATACCTATTATATTCGATTGTCGCGATTTGTGCGCACTCGTATGTGTGTGTGTGTGTGTGTATTTATGTGCAATATTTATACAGTGATTTGAGTTTTCCTTTCCCACTGCGCCAGATCATTGGTGTCATCGAGCGTGCTTGTAAACTATTAACGTTGTCGCGAGTGTAAATTATGTTGTAATTAGACCAGGTCTTTATTCTTCTCGCGTGGTCCCCGTTACGTTATCGACGTCGTCCCATCTTTGGGTTTCCCCCTTTTTTTTTTTTTTATTGTAACTGATCTCACTCCGTACGCGCAGGAAAATATGCTTTCTGCAATCGATCGCTGTGTTGTCGAAGACACTTCACAGACATCGTTGGAGGTTGTGTAACATGCGAATATGAACAAGTCCAGGTTTCTTGGCAAACCGCCTAAAACACAATGTCGAAGAACAATGGTCGTAGTTGGCTTGCCGGATTTTGAGGACGATGAGGCTAGGAATGCGCGATTGATTTCCATCGGGTTGAATGTATTCCGAACGACGTTCGAAAAAGACGAAGAAGTGTGTACCTGTGTGGTTGTAGTAATAGCACACGTTAATAAAACGTTTCGTGCCCCCTCCCCTCACATAAAAAAAACAACTACATGATTTTTGTTATGAAAAGGATTGTGATAACATGGTGGTTTTTTTATCTGTACTTAGGAACAGGAATTCAGAGGGTTCAACGACTATTATGAGGATGCCAATAACTCGATCTCCAAGGATACCAAGAAAATAAGATGCAAGCAAAAGGCCATATTGCTCGACAAACCAAATAAGCACAATACTATTCGGGTGAGTTTTTCAGAGAATGACTTGTTTATGCCTAGTGACTGGGTTTGTTATGTTTAGTTGGTGTAGGTCGGTATTTTTGTTTGAGCAGACTATGGCTTTAGCACAGACTTAACCTATTCCAAATGTGTTGTTAATATCAATATTTATATAGCAGGTAGAACTTGTTATTCTAGGCCAGATTTTTGAGTAGATTACTTAGTCTATAATTCTATATCTTTGAATTGCCTAGATTAATAGGATACAAGATCTTTTCTACCAAATTTTACAAATATTTTTCAAGTTTTGTAACATCTATGTCATAAATATTTACTTGTACATATTTTTTTTCACAAATTTTGTGTCAAACAATAATTGGTTCTATTATTTCTGTAGGTAGTTCTTAATCATTGAATGTTTTTTTTTGGAATTAACTATACTGGCTAGATCCACAGACACTGTGAATATTATAATAAATATGTCCACACAAGGCCGTAACCAGAAAAAAATTTCGGGGGGGGTCCAAAAATATTAACTTTTTTTTTTTTGCTTGTTAAGTTTAATTATGCTGTCAATTTTTCTAATTTCCTAATTCCGGGAAAAGGGAGGGGGTTTTGAATTATTTATTGTAATTTTAATCCGCATTAAAAAAAGTTTTAATTTGGTTAAAAAATTACAAAATAAAAGTAATTATTTATTTTTAATAAGTATAATTCAATAACCAAATAATAATTAATATAATTGACTTTAAATACTATTAAGTCTATTCAAAACAATAAAGATAAAATTAAATCATATAGGTAAATACAAAATACGTAAAATGTTAAACTAATTTGTTATGAATTTCGTATAATCTAATACTAATATAGACGATATAATCCCAAAATGATTATTTTAAGGCACTTAAACGATAAATAGTCCTGATATTGGAGAAAAAGTTTAATGATGTTGATAAAAATGTCGCATGGAGCTCATGTGTTACGGTCTTATCTGCTAATCTTCACCGGCCTGCATCGATTGCAACCTATTTTTGGAAGCTAAAATAATATTATCATAATACAAACCTCGAGTTATATATTGACACACCATTTTTTCTTTTATTTAATGTACCAATTGCAAATGTTCATAAATAAAGCAATAGAAACATAAATCAAAACATTTAAAAATATCGAAAAAATTTCGGGGGGGGGGGTCCAGACCCCATGGACCCTTTCTCAGATTGTGTCCACATACTCGAATGTATGTTTTATTATCAAGTTCGAGTACACTGTGTACAAGGTTTATCTATAAACCTTATACTGTATCTAGTTTTATTACTCTACTATGCACTGTATATACTTCACAAAGTAATAAGAATATCAGAAATTCTTATTTTTCTGTAATATATCTGGTCATCGATAAAATTGTTATCATTATTTAATAACATAAGAAGGACCATGATAATATACTATTTTCCTTCTATTTTGCATTACATGCCTGATATGATTTATGTAAATATTATTAAACATGTACACTTGTTCTTATATATACTTCTCCCTTCCTTCACTTTTTAGATTCTGAATGAAGTGAAAAAGCTAGTGTTTTTACAATGATGTTTATTTTAGATTCTGAGGGGAGCGAAGAAGCTAATGTTTTTACAATGATGTTTATTTTTTTTTTTTCTGTTAACACTTTTTCGTATAGAAATACTTGTCCAAAAATTTCGATCAGTA